>JAJHSJ010000001.1:21048273-21108741 GCA_021015155.1 Magnolia officinalis | reverse complement strand
GGGGAAATGTGCCCCACTATAAGATATCTAGTTTGTCAGAATCGGGCGGCAATCGGACTCTTCGATCAACTGTGAGGGCCTCACTTACGATGGACGGTTGTCGGTGATCGATCGGGGCCGTGACTATACGGATATGAGTAGGGAAATATCCTTAACTCATACCTTGAGTTTGGTTGCGATCTAACGGTCGGAAAGCCACAACTTTGCAAAAGAGCGAAAAGTCTATTTCACTTAAGTTTCAGGCTTAAGCCTAGGGTATTTGCACATTTTAAGCACTCGACCTCTGGCCCAAGTTGCACAGTTCTGGGTACTATCTTGATTCTCTACCTGTGATGGACGTCAAGCCCAGCGAGACGGATATTATTCTATAGTTTCGGAACTAGTGGGCCACTAACAAGTAGTCTACAGCTTGTTCAGAAAATCGGAGCATTTCTGGAATAAATTAGGTATCAAAATTTATTCTGCGCAATGATTAGGGTTTGGATTAACTATGTTCATAGTGTGACCTATCGCAATTGGTGAAAATGACGATTCAGTCATAATCACTTTAAACTGTTGGTTTGTGGGCTAAATGGATAATTGGGTCACTTTGGTTTGTTAATTACGATCCAACCTTTAGTTATCTCGTCTTTGGGTAGATCTTTAATCTAGATGTGGTAGTCTTGATTAGTTAGTGATAGGTCACCTAAATGTGGGCCCCATGTGAACAAATCATGTGGTTAAACTCGCTGTTTAAGTGGTCGGCTGGATTCGTTAGCTTCTTACGGTTTATTAATCGGATTTGTGCAGTTTTTTATTGGTACTACTCGTGTGTAGGATAAAATCGAGTGTTAATGATTAATAAGCGATAATATAAGTTAATTATAATGAAAAATTTTAAGGGTTTTTGAAAAGCCAGGATATTACAGCATATCAGTAGCTTACACTATAAACATACACTATAGCTTAATGTATTATTTCCCAACTCTTAAGTACATTAGTAAGCTCAAATGCATGGTTGATCATCAAACCCAAAAGTTTCAAGAGAGCTTATGGCCTACCTAGTTCAAAATTTGGGCCCAAACCAACCTTAGCCCTAGCCAGGTCCACCACTAAAAGTCTAGGTCCCAAGCCAAAGCCTAATAAATTAGTTGGGTCCAAGCCCGACCTAGCCGCTCAAAAATCGATAAAATCTATCCCTATGTCCCACATTGAATATTCCCAATTCATTAGCTCATTAGGTAGGCCCCACAAACACAAAGAAAATTATCGACATTTAGAAAAATGAAAAATGAAAATCAAGTCTACATGCAAGATGCATTTGTTTCCTAACTGATGACTACAGCTAGATGCATGCAGAATGGGTTAAGCTTATAGGCCCCAGATCACCTTCTAGTCACGATGAGAACCTTTAAAAGAGAAGTTCTATTGTGAATAGGCCATGGAAAAAGTAAAAGTGACACGAATGATCCTAGGCACTTGATATATAACACAAGTTAGGATAGTCTTTACAAAAGAAGATGACCATCCACTGGCCAATATATTGTAAGCCTTACAATGTCCCACGTGGCCCAATTTGTGGATTACTCCAGTGCCTCTAAAGCTCAGTTGCGTGAGTTTTAGCAGGTTTATAGTTTTCCATGTGGCCCAGTTGGTGGACTACTCAAATTCCTTTAAAACCTCAATTGTGCGAACATTGGCTATCTTGCATGGGTGTGAAATAAAAATAGAGAAAGTGTGACCAAGAAGCCAATGGATACGGCCTTTCTAATGAAGGAATGAGCTTTGCTTGACTACATTCGAGTAAGATAAGTTGAGATTTATCTATTGGATATTGGCATTTTTCAATAACATAACTGTTTGTTTAATAGGATTATTATTAATTTTTTTGTTTATGCTTGATTTAATTTTGTCAAATCTAGCGATTCAGATGATGTCATGTGGTAGAAAAGTCTCAATAAGAGACAAATAGAAAATCTCTTCGGCTGTCCTAATGGCCAAATGTGATTGAAATATGAAAAGTCGTAAATGTTAAATAAGAATATGTGTAATTGACTTCAACCATGAGACATGTGTCATATATCTCACTCATGTGGCAAAGTCAAGTACTAACCATATTAGTCTCATAATCGAAAATAAATACTGATCGAACTATGGTTGTAGCAAGTAATAAATTCAGCCGATACACCATAGCAACATATAGAAAAAATCCTTGCAGCTGAAACTACTCGAGGAGTAGAGTAATAAGAACGCTAAATTGGCGAAGAAGGACATAATTTTCTTCAACAAGTGACATCATGAGATGAGATCTCATGCACATGACATGAGCAGAACATGCACAAAACCAATGGTCATTTTATGACAAACAACTAGTGTTAAGTAACATTTTTTGATAAGCCCCAATTGTCTTTGGACTTGGACAGTTATTTTCACAAGCAGATGTGAGGAGTGGTTAATTGAAGAGCTTTATGCCTACACAAATCAACTCTATAATGCAACGCCATTTATCTTATCTTTTTATTCTAAACTAGTAGTGTAATTCAACTCATCTATGTTGCATGTTATGCTAGACCGGCTTTAGCATATAAGTAATATAACTTTGTTCATATAGTTGGTATACTAAACTGACCTAGATCAATAATGTAATTTTCTTCCGTCTACACCAAGCACTAAATTGCAATGGTAACATTTTCTCCTTTTCTTTTACTAGCATAGTTCCTTTAGGTTACACCTAAGTTGTTAAACTAAGGTTTAGATCTAAAGCCTTGCCATCTATAGCACAGATGTTAGATCACCGTGAATTATTTTGCAAACTTTTATTTTTAATTCATTTAATCTAATTGAGTTCCTTCTGCTCTTATATTGTGGGTATTGGATAATTTTTATTGTCACGGTAAAAAAAAGAAAAAGAAAAAAAAAGAAGGAAGAAGACCTATAGGTTGAAAGACAAAAAAATCTCACTGGAATGATTAATCCTCCCCATTTGCAAATCAGTTGGTTTCATTTATAAGTAGTCAAGTAAATGACTAAATTGATTCAATTCTTTGTTATAGGTGACCCCTCATTGCCTCCTTATTTATCTCGATGCTTGGGTCATAGGTAGTCAGTTTGGATTGAGCTGTAATAAACTCTGACACTCCCACACTCCCAACACAACATATGCATACCACTGATTGAATTTCAAGCCGAACACTTACACATAAATAACCCAAAAACACGTAAATTGAATATTTCAACTAATTGATCATACAAAGGTTATGATGACCATTCATTTTGTAAAGAGCCAAATTATCAAAAGGTTAAAATAATTTAATTGAGGAATTTATTAGTTATTATTCTACCATCATATAAACAGTTTTTATCAATGGGGTTTACCCATTTGGAGTGATTATTTCAGCGCATGAGCCAATGAAAGAGGTAGATCTAAAGCGCAAATGAACCATTACATAGAAAAGCAGGGACAGTTACACCCACCATTGAAACCTTCCTAATCCCACCATGATTCAACCTATATTTATAGATGAAGGGAAAGCACAAAATCAATTTAATGAAAAACTTCTGTGGCCCCCACCCAAGAATTTTCAATGATCCTGGTTAAATCCCGCTGTTTTCTGTGGTGGATTTATCTTATCCTTTGGCTCGATAGACATTGCGAACACAGTACCTAGAATTTCTGACTGCCCACATGTGAAGTTAGATGTCACGCGAGATTGTGAAATAACTCCCCTGCGAGAAAAGGAAAAGTATCTATCAAGGTCTGATCGTGGCCCACAGTACTACGTTTTCAAGTGATCGCCAAGGCTCCCATTAATGGAACCGCCTACTCTAGCCGATAATAGCGGGGCTACAAAGCACATGGTTGTGGGACCCATATCCGAATAAAATCAGTCCCGAATGGGACCACCCAAAGATTTACTTCACCTGACTACTGTTATATTCCCTTATTCTACACGGGATATGATACCGTAGAGCTGGACGGACCGTAATATGGTAGTGCATCTATCTGCAGTGCACATGGCAAGGTAAAAATTTAATCTGGACCGTCTATCAAGTGAGTGGTATTGTAGATGACCCACGCGTTGAAAATCAGGCTCACATGACTATTCCCGTTTTTTTTTAAAAAATTATTTTGAACCACTTTCTTCACATGTATCGTACAATTTTCTCAGGACTCCAAATATGTGATCCGAATCATTTATCAGGTGGGACCCACTGATGATGGGAACCCCCAAAATCGACGGATGCGGATCAGGTGGTGCTGCCAGTGCCAACACCACCTACTGATGATGTATGTGCTTTATATACACTCGGTTCGGCCCGATGTACACCCCTATCCATGTCGATGCACATCAGAACAGCGGTTCGGATTCGCGGATCCATGGTCCGACTTGTCAAATCCAGCGCACATGCCACTGTACTTGCACCGAGGAGCAGGACCATGTACGGGACACTCGCAGCAGAAGCGGATTGCATGTGACCCCGGGCATAGTGATACTTCAGTGCCCGGATCTGTGTGGGCCCATAGAGATGTTTGTGTCAAATCTATTCTGTCCATCTGTTTTGCATGACCATAAAAAGACACGATTCTAAAAATAAGCAAATTCAAAACTTAGGTGAGCCACACCAACGAAACAGTGGAAAAAGAAACGTACACGGTTGAAATCTTCCTGGAGCTGACCATGATGTTTATATACCATCCAAACCGTTCATAGGGTTACTACCACTCAGATGCATGCCCGGGGTCTGTGGGGTCCACAAATATATCAGTGACAAATCCACTCCGTACATCTGTTTTGAAAGATCACAACATTACAGGATTTTGAAAATCAGGCATATCCAAAACTCATGTGGGCTATACTAAGCGAATCCTTGGGGATTAAACGCCAGACATATATTTTGTTTTGGGATGACTTATAGATATCATGGTCAGCTCCAGGAAGGTTTTAACAGTGGACGTCGTTGTTTTCACTGTTTTGTTGGTATGGCTCATCTGAGTTTTGGATCTGCTTGAAATTTAGAATCCTGTTCTATTATGGTCTTTCAAAACAGATTAACAGAGTGGATTTACCACGGACATTTGTAGACCCCACAGAGCGCCGGGTACACGTAACGGAGTGGATTTATCACGGCATACACGTCTCGCGGATGTACTCACATCGTTTCAGTCGGCCAACCCAGCGTACTTGCGCAGGAACTTCCTGCAAAAGGCTTTCGCGGGAAATCCGCGTCCTCCGTAGACTACCCGAGTTAGGAAACGGATTGGTTACTCCGCCTGCCACCAGCCGGTGGCTGATGGTCGGTGTTCGGTGGGTCCCACCATGATGTATCTCTTTCATCCATTCCGTTCATTCATTTTTACAGGTAATTTTATGTTTAAGTACAAAAATTGAGAGGGATTTAAATATCAGGTGGACCACACCACAGGAAAACAATAGTGATTAGATATTCACCATTAAAATCATCCTAAGGCCCGTTGTATTGTTTATTTGACATCCAATATGTTGATTAGTTCATAAAGACCCAGATAAAGGTAAAAAACAAATATCAGCTTGATCCAAAACTTTTATTGCCTCCAAAATTTTTTTAATGGTCTAAGTTCATTCAATACTGTTTCCTATAATGTGTTCCACTTGCGATTGGGATATATCTCATTTTTGGTTTCATACAATAAAATGATATAGAAAAATAGATGGACGGCATGGATGAATACATACATCATGGTGGGTCCCACAGAGCACTGACCATCAGCCATTGGCTGGTGGCAGAGGAGTAGCCAATCCGCTTCTCCCAAGTTATACTCCGATGGATTACCATTTATGTTACACGCGTTTTGATAGGTTACGGAACCTCGTATCAGAAACTACATAAGGGGCAGGCTACAGGATCGTTGGTATCATGGCCGTTGAATCTGGTGTCATGTTTTAATGATCCAAACCACTGATCTGATAAGATATACGGTTGATGGTGGACGCCTCCAAAATCTTCAAGATTTGGACGATCCTAAACTTGGCCATTAAACATCAAGGAGACGGTCCATATTCTAAGGAAAATTGTTATATGATCAAAGGTTCGAAATATTCCAATGTGAGAGATTTTGGGTATCCCCTTTGACGACAATCTCTATAAACGTATTTGATCATGACTCCGATTAGGTGGTGTTGCGAACACCAGTCCAATTGATGGTGTTTGATGTTTTGGGGCTGTGGGGCCCACCATGACATATGCACTTTATATCCACACTGTTCATATGTTTTTCCAGATCAGTTTGGTGAGTGGTCCAAAACTTGAAGCAGATCTAGATCTCAGGTGGATCACACCACAGGAAACCGTGGTCATTGGACGGTCACCATTGAAATCTTCTTTAAGGGCCATAAAATTTTTGGACTAAACTGATATTTGTATTTTCTCTTCATCCAGGTCTATGTAACCTTATCAATAGGTTGGATGGAATATAAAAATTACGGTGGGACTTGGAAGTTTTTAATGGTGGGATTTCCATGACCAATTTTTCCGTGGTGTGGTTCACTTGAGATTTGGACCTGCTTCATTTTTGGGACCAGGCCATAAACTGAGCCGGAAAAACAGATGGACTGCGTGGATATGAAATACATGTATCACGGTAGGTCCCACAGCTCCCAAAACTCACACATCACGGTAGGAGCGGTGTTGATCCGCGTCCATTTGATCATTGCAACCGCGTGACCCCAGCTCTGGTCCGACGAGTTGCAACAGGAGTTAATTTGTACTATCTCGCGCTTAAAATCTCAGCATGTGTGTCGCTTCATTGGGCCCACATCCAGAGATAGTATGCCGATTTGAACCGTCCATGTTCTCTTAACTTTTATAAGAAAATTTATGATCTTATAATCACGTTTTATTGATGATCCCGACCTTTGATCAATGGGTGATGGATGATACGCAGTTACTTACACGCTTGCAAATTGCATATGTGGAATACAAATGCATACTAAGCTGGTTGGGTTCTGTTTAGATGATCGTGAACCAAAAATTACGGCTACACCCATATCCATAGCTCAACTGGCAAAATGAGTGGAGATACCTCGTTTTAACACTTAGGGGTCGTTTGGCACCTTGGATTGGAGGGGATTGGAGGGGATTAGAGGGGGTTTCAAATCTTGGCAGCATGAAGCAACTGGGATTACCAATCCAGGGCGTTTCCAATCGGTTTGTAATCCATGGTGAGAGCTTGGATTACACCTAAAATCGTTTCAATAGTTGCAGGCATAATTGTATGTCACTGTAGACTATCATTCTATTGGGCACATGACCCACTAACGATGATCAGCACAGTCCAAACATTATTCATGCAGATCAGCACCGTCCAAATATTATCCAGCACCGTCCAAACATTGTCCATATTAATCAACGATTAAAAATCATTGGCTAGTCACTCAGACATGATCTTGTGCCTGCGGTCCATCTGAGACTTGGAATTTCATCATTTTTAGGCAGAACATATATTTTAGCAGGCTTATCACAACCATAGTGTCAAAAATTATATATCTCACTAACTGGAGATATTAAAGTTGATTTGGTAATTAAATTCAAACCCCTGTAAATATGCCATATATAGGCATTTTTGAATTAAAGTTGATTCATACTCCATGGTGCCAAATACACGGAGAGGATTGCCAATCCAGGGGGTTTCCAATCCTGGGGTTGCCAATCCAGGGGTTTCCAAATCCATGCTCCCAAACAGGCCCTTAGGTCTTGGCATCGATCCCTAGTGGGGGATAGCTAACATGGAGTGTGTGTACTGACATGACATGGGTGTGTACTAACAAGCTAACCCCCCATCCCACCCCATAAGGCTGGCCACTATATAAGATAAGCCACTGTGGGGTTTGGAAAGCTACGAGCTTCCCTTCGTTCACTTAGCGGGCATGCTCATACATTTTTCAGCACTTCAAAGCGATGTCTTAGGTCAATGGATCTTCTCAATTGAGAGATCTCCTATGCGAAGAATACACATTCCAATTGATCAAACTGAATTCTAATTATTATGTTCCGAAGCAAAGATGCCCATGGGCCGGTTCATCCTATTTAGATATTCACAACTAAGAGGTATTAGATTCTCTTTCGGATAGGCCCTCAAAGGAGAAGGAAGGTTGGAATGCTAGGTGTGTATTAACAAGCTAACAACCCCCCCCCCCCCCCCCCCCCCACAAAAAAAAAAAAAAAAAAAAAAAAAATTACGGCTTGTTTGATTAGTTGACTTTGGACATTGATTGGACGGTTAAAAATGAAATTATCCAACGATTCTATTTCAACAAAAAAAGTATCCATGAACCAGAGGTTACGATTGCTGAAACAACATAATTTTGGTTATGTGATTTAAATACAGTTTGTCACACAATTTAATCGGTTTAAGACGAGTTAATAAATGACTTGTATCCAAGTCTGAATGCATGCGTATGGAGCGTCATAAGCACCGGAGTATCAAATAACTCCTCTTATGACGGGGAGAGGAATGGAATCATCTACTATACAACTCTTTGTTGTGGTAGAACGTGCAACACCCAAGCTATGTGGGCCATCATGATTTATGTTTGAAATCCACTCCTTTTATCCATTTAATAAAATTTTTTGTAGTACCTGATCCCAAAAGTAAGTTCGATATTCAACTCATGTGGGCCACACCATAAGAAAAAATGTGTATGGCATCACCCACGATAGAAGCCTTTCTGGGCCATACTGTTTTTTATATAACATCTAGGCCGTTAAAAAGGAGATAAACATAAGATGTATCGAAATTATAGAAATTATTCCGATCCATAAGTTAGGTGGACCACACTGAATGAATTTAGTGATTTTAGCCGTGATTTAATATTGTTACTCTGTCATATCACAGATAAGTTATGGATCAATCAGACATTTCTACTTGAAAATGAGATGAATCAACCGATAGTCGGAGTGGATTTCACATAAGCATTAGTTTGGGCCCCACAAATCTCTGGTGTTGTACACGCTTTCTACGGGGCACCGTATCCAATCAAAACCCTACGTTCTACATGGACTTGGAGTGTCCCACTGGCGCTTCTGGCAGTGCTGTTTTTGCTCTGAGCCAAGGTTGCAGTTTTGCTAAGGATTCAAAGACGAGAGAGAGAGAGAGAGAGAGCGTCAAAATCAATGGCTGCAAGTGAGTCACGATTTCTGCTTCTTTCTTCTCAAATATTCACTTTCAGTGCCTACTGGATTCTCGTCATAGAAAACGCATACTTAGAAATAATCCTTGTTAAATTCTTTCTTCCTTTCTTTTTTTTTTTTTTAAAAAAAATTTTTAATTATATATTTTTGAACTCTGAGATTTGAATATCACATATTTTGGTTCATGTGCATGTTGAAATTGGATTTTGGTATTTCTCTGCAAAACCCAATTCTTGAAATTCCCATTTGAATGTTGGTGTTTTGGGATTTCCAGGCATGGATTTCTAGATTTGGGTTTACAACACACATATGCATGCATGTATGCATGTTTGTATGCTTGATTGTATGTGTATCTAATGGTGGGTAGTATTGTTGGTGTTTGTTCTTATACATATAGGTGATTGTCTTGCTTTGAAATGTTGTATTGGAGTTTACTTGTATGGAATCCTGAACTTGGGCTTAAACGGGATACGTCTGCTTGTATGCTTGTATGCATGTATTTATATATCTGTCTGTGTGTATGATACCAGATTGCATTGTTTCTATTGTCGTTTATTATTCTAATCTTGAATTTAAATTTTTTTTTTTTTTTTTTTCTTATAGGTGATTATATAGCATGTTAAAGTGAGGATATTTGTATTTCCATGAATTACCCTCTTTTTGAATTAAGAACCAAGTGTTGTTGTTTTGGATTTGTGGGCATGGGATTGTAGAATTAATCATTAGTCACCATTTGTGTTCCTTTTTTTTTTTTTTGAGCTTCTTTTTTTTTTTTTTTTTTTTTTTTTTTTTTTTTTTTTTTTTTTTTGTGGGTGGTTCCCAGAAAAGATCATCTTTTTGTTTATGTTCTCTCTATTTCATGGTGGTAGAAGAAACTAATCTTATCATTTCCTATATGCAAGCTCGATTTCACATCGATTTTTACGTTTTCATTGAAGAGCCCCCTCTTTTTGCAATTGCATGTTGAGGTTTGTTGTGTTGGAAGTTGTGGGTATGTGAGTCAGCATTCGAGTTTTTCTTTTCCTTTCTTTCTTCTTCATTTTCCTTTCTAAGTGAGAGTTGCGGAAAATGACATATCTTGACGCGTGTTTATGATGAGTGCTGCTTCAGCAATCTATCTGTCATTTAGCCAAGATATGATGATGGGAAAAACTTAAAAAGAAAATTTTATTATATTTTAAAATGATATTTATCTAGATAATGGAGCCCCATCTAATGTATTGTCATTTGGATGCCCATCAGTGGCTGTCTCGCCCAATGATATATATGTTTGTGGCAGACACCAAATAATGCGAATAGAATCAAAGTAAACTGAAACTAATTGCAAAACTGAGAATTGCCTATTAGATTCAGAATCAAACCCTCTCATAGATAAATACCCAAATGCATTGATAGAGAGAAGAAGAAAAGACAGGTATCAAAGCCAACGGTCCTCTAGCCTTTATGCTAGAGATCACACAAACCCCTCTCCAACTCTTCCGCTATAGGAAACTTCTCAGTAAATTCTAATTGGAGAAAGAGCTCATAAAGTTGTTCCCATATGTAAGCCCATGAGGCCCTATTTATAGGCTTTACTAATTCATCTGTTTTGAACATGCCTTTATACTATATGTCCCTGTTTCGTTGCCCTGGGTTGGTTATTCTTTGGATGGATAAACTTATGAGGGAGTTTCTGTGGCAGGGGCCTTCCTCCTGTAGAAAACTCCCTTTGCTCAACCAGAATGAGGTCCGTGCCCCTTGCTCAAAAGGGGGTGCGGGGATCAAGCATTTAGATCTGGTGAATGAAGCCCTATTGGGTAAATGGGCATGGCATTTTGAAGTGGAGGGTTCTAGTATGTGGAGATTCCTTCTAGCTGCGAAATATGGTTTGTCTCAGATGGGATGATGGACTAAACCGTCTTCCCTTTATTGCTCCTCTCCTTTATGGAAAGCAATTGCCGGGTGGTCATCAAGGTCTTCCTTTGTGTGGGTTTTTCGGTTGGGGATGGGGGTAAGGACTGGGTTTTAGGACTCCAGGTGTGGTGAGTCCTCCCTTAGGTCCTAGCCGTATTGGTAATTATGTTAGTAGTTCACCCACATTACGTGGTATGGGGTGAACTGGTGGGTGTTAGAAAAATGTTTTGTAATGGGCCCTGTATTATATGACGCATATGGGCACTGTTACGCCTGGTCTGATATGGTGTGTAAGCCCATAAGATCCCATCTCTTCTCAATTTTCCACTTTTTCACCTCCTTTTGTTTTGTTTTTGTTTTTGTATTTTTAATGGAAGAGTTGTTGGGTGTTAAATTCGACCACATTCTTGCCTAAAATAGAAGATCTAAAGAGGGGGTTTGACCGTGAATCAAAGGTTTGAAGCAGTTTTGGTGAAAATTGAAGAATTTGGTAAACCGCCACTTTTTTTTTTTTAGGAAGATGAATAGTGACTGTGCGCTATTCATCAGATTTTTTCCCTCTAATTTGTTGAGGGAAATTGTTGATCTTGCTTAGAAAGAAACATCTATAGGATTAATCCCATGGATTTCACAAAATTTGGGCCATTTTTGGGCTGTTTAAGCGTACTCAAATTGGGCCAGTGGTATTCATCTGATTTTTTATTTTTTATTTTTAATTTTCTTAAAATTTCTTGGGGGAAATTCTACATATAGATTAGAGATATGCATTAGTTAGATGAAACCAGCATATTTCACGAATTTTGGGCTGGTCAAGTGGAGCTGGAACTATCCTACATTATACTTATTGGCTTATGGTTTGTGTCAGCATTGGTTCCTTACTCATTTTCGGATTTGTAATATTATATATTGATAGTTGAATAATACATATTAGAATGTTAAGAGTCAGTCTGCTACTTATTACTCAACTTCAAACAGACAGCCCGATAGATGACTTTCTTACCAAAGATTGGCCCATTACACCATCGGTCATTAAAAAAAAAACATCTGTCGGCATGGGGGGGATTTTTTCTGTTAAAAAGAAGATCAGTCGTTACGGGTCCATATTGGCTGATATGGCTATGGGGGCTAGTGCTGATACTCAAAACCTTTGTCATTATTTCCTTAAAGTCCCAATTTATTTAAATGGCTCAAGGATTATCGTATAAAACTTTGCAGACTTTGGCTTTTGCTTCTTCTTAACACTTTGTGTGGATAGTACAAAATAGACTGTAAGCCATCGTTTTCTTGACGGAATTGTGGACATCCATTGTTCACTATCTTGGAGTATCACGTGTAGAAGAATGCCATGTCTAGTATTCCCCCAAAGTCCTACGTTTTGAAATTGCTTGTTGATGCTTTCGCATCTTGTTTCTAGGACATGGCTATGTTGGGGATCTTAGTAAGATCTTCTTTGTAGGCAGTTTAACCCAACCTCAAATGAAATAGTCTTTCATTAGTGTACTCAGATTAATATTGTCGCTGTGGCCATTTTTACCATGAATTGGTAAAAAGGGTATGCAATGGTCACCCTAGATTCCCTCTTGGAACAGAAAATAGTGCACTTATGTTGAAATTGAATTATATGATATGGAGTTTCTGATTTTAGTTTTTCACATGTTTATTTTGATAGGTGGTAGAAAATGAACCTTAAATTATCGACTGGAAAACTTACTATTTTCTCCATTCAACACTCCCCTTGTGAGTCTGATCTCATTTGAACCAGTCAACGCAATCATGCATGGTAGTATTATAAGCTTGATAATGTCTAACACCCTCACCCAAACTATGAATGTGGTGTTCTTGGTTTTGTGAAGTGGGATTTTGGCATCTAATTTTGGTTTATGTGAAGTCGGATTTTGGCATCTAATTTTGGTTTATGTGAAGTGGGATTTTGGCAGCTAATTTTGGTTTATGTAAGTGGGATTTTGGCATCTAATTTTGGTTTATATGCAAACCTAGGAAACTAGATCCAAACTAGGATACTATTTCCATGATACATCTTTTCTTTGTTTGTTTAGTTGTTTTATGACATATCATACTGGATTAATGAAAGCATGATGCTTATTAAATGAGGGATGTGGAGAACATCATCATCATCATCATGGTAAGCTTTCCTATCATCATCGGATTAACTCTCTACTCCCTATCGTAAGCTTTCTCAAAGTCAATAAAGACCATGTGGAAATCCTTCCTCTTCCTATATTTCTTCATCAATTGTCTAGGTAGGAAAACAACTTCAGTGCTAGACCTTGGTATGAAACCAAACTGATTTTTTAATATATTTGTCTCATGCCTTAGTCTTTGCTCAATCGCTCTTTACCAAAGTTTCATAGTATGACTCATAAGTCTAATTCCACAATAGTTAGTCCAGCTCGGTATGTCTCCTTAATCCTAATAAATAGGTACCATGGTACTTTCCCGCCATTAATTTGACAAATTTTCCCCATCTATGTTCTTGTTGAAAAACTTAACTAAAATAACCTAGTATCTCCCCTACACTTCAAAACCTTTATTGGTATACCATCTGGTCCAAGGGCCTTTCCTATTTTCCTCTTTCGCAAAGCTTCTTTCACTTTAGATATTCTAATCCTATGAAATTATCTATGGATTCCGATGTCATTTGAGTTTATGGTTCTTTCTATCTCTATGCTCTTAGAGTGATATTCATTTAACAAGTTTTGAAAATAGCTTCTCCACCTTTCACTGATCTCATTGTACTTGACTACTACCCTTTGGTCAGTGCATTTAACGTGATGTAGGTCCCTACTCTTCCTCTCTCATTTTTGCAAGTTTGAAGACATCTTTCTCACCTTTTCTTGTCCACAATCTATTGTAAAGAGCATTATAAGCCTTTAGTTTAGCCTCAGTACTTTCTTAGTAATCTTTTTGGCATTTCTATATTGTTCAAGATTTTCATGGTTTCTAGTCTCTTGGCTTTTCCCTCTGGATACTCCTAAAACATCTTTTGCCATTTTCCTAATGCATGCAACCATCTCATTCCACATAATGTCTACTTCTTCCTCGACATTCTACTTCCCTTCTTCCATCAATTTATTTTTGTAATATTGTTTTTTTTCCTTTTAAATTCCCCCACCTAATGTTGGGACACCTATTAATTCCATTCCCTTTCTTCCATATCCTAATGTAAACATCCATAACCCTTAACTTATGTTGTTCGGTCAAACTCTCTCTAGTTATCACCTTGCAGTCGTTACATATTGGCCCTTTTGTCTTCCTAAGTAGAAGGAAACCTATTTTCTTGTATATGATCCAATTTTGAAAGTTATTAAATGTTTCTCTCTCTTTTTAAAGTATATGTTTGCTAGAGCTAGATTATTAGATTATATACCATAGCAAAATCAAGGATGGTTCCTCCATCTCATTTCTTCTCCCAAAACCATATCCTCCATGTACCCTCCCATATCTTTTACTTTCTTTTCTTACATGACCATTTATCGTACAAATATCCTCTCTACCATTAGGAATTTCATTTCTAGCTCATCCATATCCTCTCAAAATTGTCTCTTGATTCTATCCTTTAAACATATGCACTAATAACATTTATTATCTCTTCTCCTAACATAAGTTTTATTAATTAAATCCTATCACTTACTCTCTTAACATCTGTAATCGTATTCTTTAAATCTTTATTTACCACTATCCCTATCTCATTTTTATTATTGCCCTTTCCATATACAAAAGCTTATATGCATCAATTTCTTTAGTTTTGGCTCTCTTCGACTTGGTCTCTTCAACAATAGCTATGTTAACTCTCCTTCATTTCATTGTATCTACGAACTCCATTCTCTTACATGTCAATGTTCCTATATTCCATGTGGCAAGACAAATTTTATTCTTCGGAACTAGCTCTTTTACCCTCATGTGTCCAAAATGGCACGAGGACTGACCCTTCTTGCAACGATTGGGTGTTGTTTTGGTGCATCGCTTCTAGGAACACCCTAGCCAACCCATTTTTCATTGCACATAGGTTTCGGTACAGTGCATTGCTTATGTGGAACGCCCTAGCATGAGTTTGGAATGTCATATTGTTTGGATTCATGTTGTAAGTCATGGCAATGAGAGCATAAAACTCCCACAGGCGCAATATAATAGTTTATTCATAGGTTGATTACAATCAAGTGCTATCTAATATTCTATTACATAGGCTGCAATCAAGAAGTTATTGCACATTATATCCGAATCATCTGATAACTAAACAACAACGATGAGGATTATATCCAAATCAATGTTTCAAATATTGTTATTGCACATGATATTGCACCTTTGGGAAACTCAAAACATCACAAACACTATGAATAATAGTTTTTCATTGTTTAGGGGACAACTTTGAGATGTCGGCCATAGATGATTTGATTATGTTGAAAATGAGTTTATATCATTCAAATATCATACAAGTAACAAAATACAAATGGTTTCATTGCTAATATATTTAAAAAGAATGAAAAGAAGCATTTTTTCTCGCCCGTAGGGTTTTGGTCCAAAATCCCTCTTTGATTGTGATTTCTCACCAAATCCAAGTTTTGATGTTAGATGGGTTATTTTGGTTTAGGACATAGAGGGGATTTTTGCTTTTGCTTTTAATGGCATTTCTATAATTATGAAACTTTCATAATATGAAAGAAGGAGAGGGGTTTTGTGAACCCTAACTTCGGCCCATTCTCTTCTTTGTACATTCTCGTCTCTTCTCTGCTCTCTCCTCTTCTCTCTTCCATCTCTATTTCCACTATTTTACATTGTATCGAAGCTTTGTCCATTTTTATCCTTCTCTAAATCGTCTTATTTTTTCTTTTCTTTTATCCTCTGGTGTCTCTTATCTTACTTGTGCTGAAAATTTTTTTTAAAAATTTATGGTTTCTTTTTTGTTTCTTTTGTGTCGGGCCTTTTGTAATGGTTCGCGTGTGCGCGGGGGAATGAAGACACTGGCTTCTTGAATCATATCACCTCATGTGTGATCGTTGCAAACGTGTCAACTATTTGCCCATGTTGGATGCTATGTTCGTGATTATATTTCTTCATGGTCGGTTGGAAGAAGTGGGCATGTGGGTTGATTCTTCCATTTGAGATGACGTGTGCACTGTGTAGACTATTCAAGTGTGGTGCTTATCGATTGTATTAGGTTAGCCTATGTTTGTGCTTGTTAGGTACTTTGTTTTTATTTGTTATGGAGATAAAAAAGTGACCATAATTTGGTTATACAAACCAATATGATTTCTAGGAGTTTAGGTAACCTCTATTAAGTTAAATGGGACAAATTTTGAGATGAGCATCATAATAAATTTTGAGATAACCTATATTAAGTTAAATTTTATAGTGGTCTAAGTCAATCCAAGTTTTTCTCATGGCTAAGAGAAAATTGAAATGTCTGACCATAGAGAATCCTGATGAAGAATCTAGTATTATGATCAGTGGATCCATGAAAACCCCAAATTATGACCTGGTTATGGAATAGTATTAAACCTTCCATAAGTGCAAATGTCATCTTTCTGGATATGACCAAGGAAGTGTTGGATGCTCTACTGGAGATGTATTCATTTGATAAAAATATCTCTTGTACTTATAAGTTGCATGAAAAAATATTCAAGCTCTAACAAGGAGATAAATCGTTGGGTGATTACTATTCCAAACTCAAAGGAATGTGGGAAGAGTTAAATGTATATCAATGTCTGACTACCGATTTGGAGAAACTACTTGGCAACTTAAAGAGTTTTGAGTAATCAAGTTCTTATGTGGGTTGAAACACGAATATGAATTGGTTTGTGCACAGATTTTGGGTGGTAAAGATGTGCCATCTTTAAATGAGGTATTTGCATGCCTCCAACGTGTATCTTTGGACTCTACAAGTGGAGCCAATGGCAACTCGGCTCTAGCATCGTTCTCTGGCTGGGAACACGGTAATGGCCATGGTGGAAGAGGTGCTCGTGGTGACATGGGAGGTAGCCGTTGTAGAGGTTGCAGACCTGGAAAGTGCACACATTGTGGGCTCTCTAATCATTCTATTGAAAAATGTTAGGACCTCTATGGGAAGCTTGCATAGGTTAATCAAGCTTCCTACACTGGAGAGAGCAGCAAGCCCCCTCTGGCTAATTTTACATCTATTGCTCCACAAACAGGTGCTGGTGAGATGGTTATTCTGACTCAAGAAGTATATTGCAAGTTGCTGAACAATGTACAGTATATTCCTACTACTTCTGCACCTACTTCCACCCCTACGGCTACATCGTGACATTAGAAATGGCTTGTTTAGGATACAAGTCTCATACTCCATGGGTAATTAACTCTGGAGCTTCTGATCATCTGACAGGTCAATCTCGTGTGTTTTCGTCTATTGATGGCTCATTAATAGGCTCTTTTGTCACTTTGGCAGACGGTACCTAGTTCACACAAGTCCATCCCTTTCATTATCTTTTCTTTTATTTGTTCCAAAATTTCGTTTAAGCCTTCTATCTATTAACAAACTTAACAATTCCCTTGACTGTTGCGTCACTTCATATCCTTCACATTGTGTTTTCCAGGACCTAAAGATGAAAAAGAAGATTGGTGGAAGACATGAGCATGATGGGTTGTGCTACCTTGATTGTGACGTTGTGGGCATAACGGCATAAAAAGACATCTTAGCTTATCAATGACACTACCATCTCAAACATTCATCAATAAAGATTGTTAAGGATGTCATTCTTTCCTTGTCGTCAATGCGATATGTAGAGTGTGATGTGTGTGAGTTGAGTAAGCATCATTGAGTTATTTTTCCACCACATGTTAATGAGTGCCGTTTAGCTCCTTTTTCTTTAGTTCATTTAGACGTTTGGAGTCTAATTAAAATATCTAGTAGGTATGGATTTAAGTATTTTATTACATTTGTTGATGATTGTTCGAGAATGAGATGGCTTTCTTTAATAAAAGATGGATTTAAATTATTTTATATTTTTAAGACTTTCTACATGAAAGTGCAAAATTAGTTTATTTATAAAGTGTATGTATTTTGGTCTGATAATGCTGAGTATATGTCCCAAGCTTTTAGTCAATTTTTATTTTTATTTTTCAAAACGAGAATCCTACACCAAATATCATGCGCACACAATCAAAGAAAAAGAAAAAAAAAACCCACCAAGGTTACTTGAATTGTGGGTTGACATGCTTGGCTGTTGAAGCAACGTTTACCCTTCATTGAAAAGGAAAAGAAAAGAAAAGAAAAGAATAAAAAACCCATCAAGGTTACTTGAATTGTGGGTTGCTTCAATAGATGGTATGGGAACAGGTACATATGTACATTATTTCCCCCATTGTGTGGCAAACTAGGGTAGGATCATTTGGGTTGCTCCAATACATACACTAAGTGTATACAACATAGTTCTCTCTCTCTCTCTCTCTCTCTCTCTCTATATATATATATATATATATATATATATATATGTATGTATATTCAAATTATCCATAATCTGGTTTGCGGGATTTAGAATAGAAAATGTAGGGGGTTGGCAATTTGGGTAACATTGGACGACACCATCAATCTCGTGGTATTGTAGAATTTTGCTTATCTTTTTTTTTTTTTTTTTTTTCTGTATGTGTTAAAATCTACTTCTTCTGTAGCTAGATGAACTGTTGCTTTCGTTCATAGATGAAGTTATGCACACTTATGTAACAAAGACCACTTAACAAAGATCCTTCCACAATATAGCTAGTGCTCAGGCTAGATGCAACAAGTTGACTAGCATTGAAGTGGAGGATGAAAGACTTGAAGAGAAAGATAAGGTTTGCAATGCGATAGTTTGGTTCTACAAAGAATTGCTGACTGACGAAGGTTGGAAGAGGCCTATTTTGGATAACTTGCAATTTAGTACTTAGACGTGGACTCGCTTAAGAAGCTGTTCTCCAAAGACAAAGTCAAGAAATGATAAGGACATGTACTACCTAATCTTGATGGATTGGGTTGATGTACTTTTCGAGGAATTTTTGGATGGATTAGAATGTGGAAAGCAGCCCAAATATCTTCCATAATGGGCCAAATCTGTAGACCCCCATCAATGGACTACGCATTGTCACACCCATGGTACAATTTCGGGTCCACGAAGGGGTCTTTTGGTTGCATTCCCCTTAAGTTACTATTATTTGGTTATTTTTGGACGGATTTTTGTTTATTTTTGCTTTGCTTATGTCTCACTTAGATAGGGGTATTTTTGTCTTTTTTCCCTTGAAAATAAGATTATATGGCTGAGATTATAACATTTAGTTCATAGTTTATGCTTGATGTGAGGCCCAAATTAATGTTAGGGCTTTTCTTTTGTTTCCCTTCATGTAAAAACTTAATAAACACAAAATGTCTACAAGTTTTTGGTCATTTTTTATTCTTATTTATAAGCCTTAGGCTAGAGTTTGTGCAATTGCATGTTTTTCACAAGTGGGGCGTATGATCTAGGCCATCAAAACTAATAAGAGCTTTGGTTATTGCATTGTTTTTTTTTTTTTTCCCCTTCTTTTCAAGTGGAAGAATCTCTATTCTTGGATTGGGTGTGTTTGGCATGATTTTGTCCTAGGGTTTGATATAATTGCATGCGGTTGACGATTCTCATTTGTTAGCTATACTAAGAAAGCTGTGGATGCTTTGGGTAGATATAATGCACTAGGGCTTGATAGATTTTTGCTAGCATTTTTTTTTTTTTTTTTCCAAATGTGCTGGGAGTGTTAAGGGAGATTTGGTGGATTTTATAAGGAGTTTTATAATTGGGTGAGGCTTTCGAAGGAAATAGGGGCCTCTTTCATTGAGTTAATTCCGAAGGTGTCGGGAGCAAAAACTTTGAAAGAATATCGCCCCCTTAGTTTATTTGGAAGTATCTACAAAATTCTTGTTAAGGTGCTAGCTACGAGGTTTGAAGGGTTGTTAGTAGGTGTAGTTTCCAAGTTTCAAGGGGTTTTTATCGAGGGCAGGTAAATTCTTGACAGCACCTTAATAGCTCATGAGTTCATCGATTCCAGGTTTAAGGAAGGTTTGGAAGGAGTGGTTTGCGAATCAAATATTGGGAAAGCTTATTATCACGTGGATTGGTTTTTTTTTTTGGATTACATGCTTGAAAGGATCGGATGTGGGGCGAAGTTGAGGGGGTGGGTAAAGGAGTGTATTAGTTTTACCAGGTTCTTAGTTTTGATAAATAGGTCGCCAAAAGGTTCTTCCAATGTTCGTGAGGGATTGAGCAAGGGTACTCTCTCTCTCTCTCTCTCTCTCTCTCTCTCTCTCTCTTCCTGGTAATGGCCGAAGCTTTAGGCAAAATGTTGGAATGCAGGCGAGAAGTTGGTATCTTTTGCGGCTTTCATGTCAATAGGATGAGCTCCCCGATATCCCACCTTTAGTTCGCCAATGATATGCTTCTTTTTTGGATGTTGATGCTACTATGGTGGAAAAGTTGATGATGGTTATTCAGTACTGTGAAGTTGTGTCAGGGTTGAAGGTCAATATTGCTAAGAGCATGATGTTGGGTGTCTGTTTGCCAAGGGAGGAGCTGTTAGAGTTGTCTACAATATTTTTTTATTATTATTATTTGTAAGATGAGTTTATTAGCATAAGCCAAAGCCAAAACAATTACAAATCATACATTCATACCCAAATTGAGGAAAACTAAAGCTTCCTGGTATTACATTTGAGAAGGATTTTGGAGAATTGCATAGCATAGGATTTACCTACCACTTGGGATCCGCATAGCATTTTGGAGAAGGATTTTACTAAGAATCGCCTTGAGTTTCTTTTATCTAGATTATTTCTTCTTTTTGTGCCTAGTGATGGCCTTCCGAATCTCAATCTTTCTAATAGCCTAAAAAATTCATTGGTCTCCTCATCCGAGAGGTTCCTATGACACAGGGGGCACTAAACGACCTCTTCACCTAATATTGAAAAGCTCCATGCCACCTCTATTTTAGCCTTCATTGCAATTCTGGCTAACCATGGAAATTCATCCTTGGCCTTTTCCCCGATCCAAATGTCCTTCCAAAATCGAATGCTCTCCCCATCCCCCTAAGAGAAATCCATTCCGTTCATAAATTTTGATCTCACCGAATCCATGCTCTTCTAGACCTGAAACCACTTCGAAGCAAAGTGGTTATCTTTCTTAAATTGTCCACCTCTCCTTCATCCACTTCACAAAAGAGGATCGTATCATTTGCATATCATAAGTGAGATATTTGAATATCTGACTTGTTCACCTGAAAACCTGCGATTAGACCTACTTGTAAGCCTTTATCTTGCATCTTACTTGGAGACTCTGCCACCACTACAAACAAATAAGGGGGAGAGCGGATCTCCTTGGCGAATTCCTCGGGAGTATGCAAAGAAACCTCTAGGGGATCCATTTACATCACTAAAAACTTGGCTGATTTAACACATACTTGTATCCATTGCCTCCACTTCTGCCCGAAACCCAATCTTTCTAGAAAGTAGTCTAGAAACGCCCATTCCACACGATCATACGCCTTTTCAATATCCAGCCTCACAACTACATCTTTCTTTCCTTCTTTATGGCGAGCATTAACACATTCATTTGCAATTAAAGCACTGTCTGAAATCTGCCTTCCCACCACAATGTCTCTTGGGATTTTGAAATCACATCTCTGCTAAAACCAACTGCATTCTGGTCGCCATTATCTTTGCTAGAATTTTATATCAATCCCCTAGCAAATTGATCTGTCTAAAATCTTTCAATCTTTTTGCACCTCCTTTTTTTTTAGAATCAGAAAAAGGAAGGCCGCACCAAGTTCTGAAGTAATCTGGCTATTGTTATGAAATTCTTTAATGAACATCATTAAATCATTCTTTACTACTAAAACCTCTGCTAAAATGCTCTCAGAAAGCCATCCGGGCCTGGAGCTTTATTACCAGCTAACTCATCCACTGCCACTTAACCTCTTCTTTGGAAAATGGTTAATGGTCTTTCTAACGAATTCGCATCCTCGATTGAGATTGGATTGAACTGCAAGTTGTCAAGTATCGACCTCTCCCATCCTTCACTTGTTAACAGGTTCTTGTAGGGACTAACAATGGACACACATACCTTGGATTTTTCCTCTATTCTTCCCCCCTCTACTTTCACACTCGAAATCTTATTGTTTCTAGCCTTGACACTAGCCACTGCATGGAAATACTTTGCGTTTTTGTCCCCAACTTTGAGCCATGTCGCCCTAGACCTCTGTCTTTTCTTAATTTCTCGCTCCCTCAATCGAGCATTGTGCGTAGCCTTGTAATATCCCTTGTGATGCTTTCTTCCTCAGATAATGGCCAGCTTTCCTCCTTTAATGTCTAGAATCTGTATCTCATTTAGGAAGGAGTCCATTTCTACTTCCCGCTGCCCGAGAACTTCTTTCTTTCATGCCTTGAGCTTAACCTTAAGCATCTTGAGTTTCTAGAATAGAACAAATTCCACGAAACTCTCTACCATGAAAGATGCCCACCATTCTTCTATCAGTTTTGAAAAACCGTCCGACCATGACAGTTCGAATCTGAAAGGGCGCGTTCCTTTGTTTGGATGTGAGGTGGGTGATTTTTCTTCCACTTATCTTAGTTTGCTTCTTTGTATCGACAAACCAGCAAAACACTTGTGGGTTTGGTAGTGGAAAAGGAGGCTAGCTAGGTGGATGAGCTGGTATTTATCACTTGGGGGGCCATATCACTCTCATCAAAGCAGCTTTATTAAATTTGTCTGTGTACTTTATGTCATTATTTCGATGCCCTTAGTTTTCTTCTTTGTATAGAGAAACCAGCAAAACACTTGTGGGATGTGGTAGTGGAAAGGAGGCTAGCTAGGTGGAAGAACCGGTATTTATCACTTGCAGGCCATATCACTCTCACCAAAGCAACTTTATTAAATTTGTATGTGTACTTTCTGTCATTATTTCGATGCTCGAAGTCAATTCTGTGGAGACTTAAAAAGTTGACGCAAGACTTTTTGTGGCAAGGGACAACATGCACAAATAAGTTTCATTTTGCTAAGCTGGGGGAGGTGTGTAAATGTTATGATGGAGGTGCTGGAACTAGAGATTTGGGGGTGATGAATAGGGCATTGCTGGGTAAGTGGTTATGGAAATGTGGGACAGAGGAAGGTGCATTCTGGAGGGATATAGTTACTAGCAAATATGGTTGTAGTAAAGGTGGATGGTACACTAAGGATTCCTCTATATATAGGGCCTCGGCAATTTGGAAAGGGATTGTTTCTGTAAAGCCATGCTTTAGTGAAGGGGTTGGTTTTGTGTTTGGGGATGGGGAGAATATTCAGTTTTGGAAAGATGTGTAGATTGGGAGGAATCTTTCCGATTGTTGTTCTCGAGAATTGCTTGTATATTTGTGGACCGAAATATCTTAGCAGTGCTACTTCTTGGTTTGTGGCGACTTTGTCGATTATTTCTTTTGGATTACGAGGTGGTAGAATTGGCTTTGATGCTAAACCACATTCACTTATGTTGCCTAGTTAGTTGGGAAAGGCACATTATGATATGTGAAGGGATAATCTGGGTGCTTCTCCGAGCTTTCATTTTATACGATGATCCATAAACAAGGGATGGGCGGGGAATTAAAAAATAATAAGCATGTTTGGTCCTATGGTGTTCTTCCGAAGATTGCAACCTTTGCTTGGCTAGTTGGAAGGGGAAGGGCGTTGACAACGGATAATCTCTAGAAATGGGGGATGATGCTTCCAAATGCTTGCTTGATGTGCATGGTTAGTTTTGAGTCGATCGATCATTTCTTCCTCCACTGCTCGTTTGTTATTAAGATGTGGAATAGCTTCTTATCCAAGTTTAATTTCTATTGGGCTTCATCGAGCTCTATTGGTTACTTTAGTAGAGAAAGGTTTGATGATGATATTGTGAAGAAGAGAGGAAAATATTGAGAGAGAAGAAGGAGAGTTTGGGAGAGATGTTGTGTTAGGCTTGCTTGCCCTAACACAATATTTTATTATAATAAAGCATATAGTACACCGCAGGAGAAAAGGGAAGCGTGCACATGCACTTACACTAACCACCTCCGCATGGGAACATACTGAGAAGGGTGGAGGGACACTCACACCATAAATAGACCGGGCTTGATTTCCCGGTCCTTAGGCTGGACCTGATTTTTTCCTGACCCCCCCGTGGGAAATTAATATATTAGCGAGGCATATTTGTTGCTCTTTAGATTCGAACATAGGACCTTCCGCTTTGATACCATGTCAAACAACCATTTACTCCAAAAGCCTAGTGATCATGGGAAAACTCCTCTCCCCTCTATTCAGCATCCTGTTGGTGATATGGGTGAGCCTAAGCCTCTGCAAGTGTATCATCGTCGAGATAAATCTTCGCACGCTCAGCCATCCACCCTTCCGCTCACTTTAGATGTTCGCTCAGGTGACTCTCCTACCTCGAGTTTAGATCTTCCCATTGCCTTGTGTAAAGGGTCACGATCTTGTACTCAACACCCCATTAGTAATTTCGTTTCATATGATCATCTTTCACCGTCTTTTCAGTCGTTTGCAGCTTCCCTTTCATCATAGACTATTCCTAGATCTCTCCCCCATGCTCTTCAGAGTCCTGATTGGATGAAGGCGATGATTGAAGAAATGTCTACTCTTGAGAAGAATCATACTTGGGACCTTGTGCCACTTCCTTTAGGCCATAAACTTGTCGGCTGTCGATGAGTTTATACGATCAAGTTTCTTCCAGACGGCTCAATTGATCGCTATAAAGCCCGTCTTGTTGCTAAGGGTTACACACAAACTCATGGTGTGAATTACTTCGAGACATTCTCTCCAGTGGCTAAGCTTAATTCGATTCGCGTTGTGCTCTCCTTGGCCGTTAATTTATCATGGCCCTTGTTTCAGCTTGATGTTAAGAATGCATTTCTCCATGGGGATCTTGCAGAGGAAGTTTACATGCATTAACCTCCTGGCTTTGTTGCTTCTCACAACCCTACACTTGTCTGCCGGTTGAAGAAGGCTCTTTATGGACTCAAACAATCCCCACGTGCATGGTTCGAAAAATTTAATCAGGCTCTCTTGAAGTTTGGCTTTATTCGTAGTCATGCCGATCATTCTCTCTTATATGTCGACGATCGACGGGCATCATGGTTCTCATTATCTATGTGGATGATATTGTTCAGTCCGGTAGTGATTCTGCTGGAATGAGGGAGGTCAGATTTTTTTAAGACCAAGTTTGAGATCAAGGATCTTGGTCCTCTTTGCTACTTCCTCGGAATCGAAGTTGCTCGCTCATCATCCAGATTGGTCTTGTCACAATGAAAATATGCGCTCGATCTTCTCATGGAGACCGGCATGTTAGGGTGTAAGCTTACTACCACTCCCATGGATACTTCACAGAAGCTTCGACCAGATGATGATGCTCTCCTTACTGATCCCGAGATGTATCAACGACTTGTAGGCCGGCTTATTTACCTGACTATTACTCGCCCAAATCTCTCATTTGCGGTGGGGGTTGTTAGCCAATTCATGCAAGTTCCCCGTACTTCCCATCTCACGGCTGTCTACCGCATACTTCGGTATTTAAAATCAGCCCCCGGTCTTGGCCTCCACTTTCAGTTCTATGGTCATCTTCATCTTTCTGGATATTCCGATGCTGATTGTGCAGGTAGTACTTTTGATCGCCGCTCTACATCCGGCTTATGTACTTTCCTAGGTGGCAATCTTATAACCTGGAAGAGCAAAAAGCAGCCAGTTGTTGTCCGGTCCTCGGCTGAAACAGAATATCGTGCTATGGCTCATGCGACGTGTGAACTCGTGTGGCTTCGCCTCTCAATCTGTTGGATGCAGAATGCCTGAATCTATGCTCTGATACCAAGTAGAGAAAGGTTTGATGATGATAATGTGAAGAAGAGAGGAAAATATTGAGAGAGAAGAAGAATGAGAGTTTGGGAGAGGTGTTGTGTTGGGCTTGCTTGCCCTAACACATAATATTTTATTATAATAAAGCATATAGTACACCGCAAGAGAAAATGGAAGTGTGCACATGCACTTACACTAACCACCAAACCACATACACAATACATAGCATTCTATAACTATCTTGTGGGTTGGCATGGTCTGGAGGTTGGGAAGGAGATAAAGGCAATTTGGCAGTTGTGCTTGTTGGTGGGCGCAGTTTGGGAAGAAGGGAATGGGGGCTGCTTTCGAAATAGAGCCACACTCCAGAATGGGTGATAATGGGAGCGATGTGCTTTGTTATTGAATGGATTTAGTAGGGTGCGTGGCTGCTCTCCTTTCTTTGTATAGTGTTTTGCTCCAGCTCGAAGCTTTGTTTTATGAAATTACCGTCACCTTTAAAAAAAAAAAGGAAAAAGAAAGAAAAGAAAAAACAATGAACACTTTATGCTTAAAAAAATTGATGTGTCCTGCACCTGTGTTAGACACATGTTAGAGAGAGATCGACCAACCCATTATGAGTGAACCTTAATTTCTTCTTCCATCTTGTAATTATGCATCACTAAAAAATAAAATATTTATATGGTCCTAATGTATTTCTTTTTATGTGGACATGTTCTTTTACACCTTATGCATGTACAAGTTAAAAATTTATGTAATTATCATTTTGCAACATCATTATATGTCTATATGGGCACTAGTGTTCAAGTTGTCGGTATCGCTACAAGTTTCGTTGGCCGGAGATAAAGATATAATATCGTTATCGTCGATAATATTGCTGATAACCGGAAATGCGGAGAAAATGGGAAAACATGTAGATAACGATGGAATTTTTCAGTGAAACTTCAGGACATGCCTAAATACACATATTTGCATATTCAGGAATTAAAAAATTACAAAAATGCATTAAATAATAAGTTTTCATTTAATGGGGCTCAAAAAGCATACGTTACTGTAAGAAATCACTCCAATAACTAAAATGAGTTTATATAATATAAATGCAGCTAACATATAATAATTAATACATGTAAAAGTAAATGAATTCAAAAATTAAATGTATTTTTCTTAACGGTAATGTAGAATGTTGATCCTACTTGGGAGTTGGGACAAACATACATTAGATCCACCACATCTATCAGGTGGGCCGTCACATTTTCACCATATATCATTAAATTATATCAAATAAAACACTTAATTAGGCCAAATAAAGGTGTAAAATTATCTTAAAACTCTAAATTTAAGTGTTGTAGGCTTGTTGCCCTCTCTAATTTATCTTAAAACGATTTGGAAAAATGGATGAACGACATAGATAAAATACAAACATGATAGTGGGGCCCAAAGAGCACCGTCCAATAGCCACTAGCTACGCAGCGTCAGTAGGCCACCCACGTTGGGAATGGTTAGGTGTTACCCCTATAGTGGGGCCCACCTTGATAATTTGTTGAATATCCATGCCATTCAACTGTTTCTACAGTCCATTTTAAGACCGGGTACCAAAAACTATGCATATCTAAATCTCAAGTGAACCACACCACCAGAAACAATGGTGATTAAGTGCCTCACCATTAAAAATTCCAAAGGGCCCATCGTAAAATTTTCGTAATGTTTATTTGCAATCCAACTTCTTAATAAAGTCAAGAAGATCTGGATGACAAGAAAGTAGAAAGATCATATTGATCCAAAAATATTGTGGCCTACAGAAAGGTTTTAGTAGTTATTCATCACTTTTTCCATTGGTATCGTCCACCTGAGATTTGGATCTTCTTATGCTTTGGGATCGCTTCCTAGAACGAGATGTAAAAATAGATGGACGACATGGACGACATGGATACATGGAAAATACATCAAGGTGGGCCCCACATGGTTAGAGTAACACCCACTAAGCTGTTACCTGGGTAACAACTAATCCGCTCTCATTCACGTCCAAGCGGAAATTGGATTGCTCACGCTTTTATCCTATTGAGTAAACTCTGTTGGGCCCACCGCGAATGTATGTAGTTTATCCATGTCGTCCATCCATTTTTCCATCTCATTTTAGGACTTGAGCCCAAAATTAAAGCATATCTAACGCTTAAGTGGACCACACCACATGAAACAGTGGGAATAATGATTTCCACCGTTGAAACCTTCTTAGGGCCCATAGCGATGTTTATTTGTCATCCAACCTCTTCATAAGATCACACGGACATGGATGAAGAGAAAACAGAAATATCAGGCTGATACAAAACTTCTGTGGCCCCTAAGAATTTTTCAATGGTAAACGTTCAATTCTCACAATTTCCTGTGGTGTGGTCCACCTAAGCTTTGGGTATGCTTTGTTTTTGGGCCCGTGCCTTAAAATTATCTAATAAAATGGATGGGTGGAGTGGATTAAATACATAAGTCATGGTGGGTCCCACAAAGTTTACCTAGTACGCAATCCGCTTTTGTTCGGCGCAGTTTGGGTGGATCCCTGAATCTACCGAGGTCGGCGGATCCCTAACCGCGGGCCCACTGTGAAGTATGTGTCTTACATCCACACCGTCCATCATATATGATGACTTATTTTAGTGCATGATCCGAAAAATGAACCAGATCCAAATCTTAAGTGGACCACACCACAAGAATTGTGTGAATTGAACGCGTACCATTAAAAACTTCTTGGGGGCCACAAAAATTTTGAATCAAGCTGATATTTGTTTTATCCCTTCATCCATGGCTTTGTATATTTATGAAAAGGTTTGATGACAATAAACATCATTGTGGGCCCTAGGAAGGTTTCAACGGTGGAAATCATTATTCTCATTATTTCTTGTGGTGTGGTCCACTAGAGCTGTGGATATGCTTTAATTTTGGGATTAACCCCTAAAGGATAAATGAACGGACGACATGGATAAATCACATACATTCACGGTAGGCCTAGAGAGTTTACTCGGTATGATAAAGCGTGTACCATATAGTCCGCTTCCAAAATTCCGTAGCTTAAAAAAAAAAAAAAAAAAAAATGTCTTTCTTTTGCGAAGAGGGTTTTGGCTGAAGAAAGGGGGAGTTTCAAAACCCTATATCCAACAAAAATCAGAAAGAAATCTCCCAAACTCCCCGATTCTTCGCCGAAATCATGTATTTGCGGCATCAATCTTCCAATTGAAAGAAGCAAGGGAAAAATTTCAGGTTTTATTTATTTACCTCTATCGAAGATGGGAGCTGTCGATTAATGCCCATGAGATTCCCTTCTTCCGAGTTCCGATCAACCATCAACCAGGTATTATTGAAATCAAAGCTCTTTTTTTTTTTTTTTCCGATTTTTATGTATCAAACCGTTATCTTTCATTTTTATTTTTATTTCTGATTTTTACCTATTATCGAAAAAAGAGGTAGTTGGCTACAACTTTTCTGTGATAGGTTACGTGGTTGGTGGCTACAATTGATATTGTCAGAGAGAATTCAAAATTATCGACAATATTGGTGATATTTCGCCGATAATCCAAAGAGGAATGGAAAAATTGGGGTTTCGGTCTAGTTTAGCGACATCGATATTATCAACATTTCATTGACAATGCGAACATTGATGGGCACCGCAGGATGTTAGGGTTTTATAGGGTCCCTTGTGCCAGACACCTAATTCCCATGTCCAACACTGCCAGATGTCCATGTCCAAGTTACATAGATGCAATCACATAATCTTTAATACCTTTCTTTTCCTACTTCTAGTACAAATGATCACTTTTGCGATGAGATAATGCCTTTCTGTTTGAATTATTTGGTTGAATCATAGCTATCTTCTCTACTAAACTAGTATAAATGTTTATCTGAGTCATTCATATCTTGGATCTCATCTCAGGTAGGCTAGGAGGACTTTCTTCTATCAATTTGTCTAACTGCTACTTGGACTCCACTAAAACCAAATGCGGTAGACTAGAAGCATCGTATGGGATGAGAAGAGCTTGGATAAGGCAGAAAGCAGTACGGTTTGCAGGTTTAGTGCAATCGCGGAGATCTGCAGATTCATTAACTGTAAGCTGCGGTCCATCTTCTGAAAGTATGTTCTTGTCACTTTCAGTGCTTATTTTTGCATTATCAAATATCCATTTATATGCTACCTCACCATTTCAGCAATATATGTAGTGTAAGCTGGATATGTAGCCTCAAATAAAACATGAATTACATGGTTTTGAGCCTTAGGAAACACAGATTGCATGGGTTCGCAATATTGCTGATGTGGGGTCCATGAATTGGTAATCCAGACCATTGATCTGATGGGCTCCACCATGTCTGGGGAAATGCATAAAAATCATGGGTTGAAGATTGTAGCCTGCAATCTGTGCCTGTGGATGGAAAGGTAATTAAAAAACATGTGAACCGTCCACATTCAATGGAAAAAGAGCCAAAAATTGGAGGGTTAGGATATTCTTATCTGGGGAGTTTTGGGGCATCCTCTATCCATCACAGGCCTATCAGATCAGTTGTCTGGATCACCAAACCATGGGCTCCACATGCATGGAACTGGGTGCACCAACAAACTGTTTTTATTTATTTATTTATAATAATGCCAGGATCATGTAATTCCTCTTTCGTTTTGATATAAAGGTGACTTCTTATCTATCCAACACACACCACACACCTAAGCTTAGGTTTTAACCATCTGATGTCATCTGTTGAGTTTGGACTGCTGACAATTTTCTTTTTAACTGTCAACTTGATGGTCACTTATTGGTTGGTTAGGATCTTGATGATTGTCCTATATGCATGACTTCCTGGATATGGTCCATTTGCAATGGGTTCCATGGTTTGGATGGTCTAGATTGACATACATGGGTTCCACATCTATGGTAGATCAGTCACTTCCATTTAAGAAATGCTGGAAAACACACATCATGCTCTTAAGTCTAGCCCATTCAAGATTGCAATGATGGGGAAGTGCTACATAATGTTTGGTTTAGTTGGACAGAATTCTGGGCTGCATTATACATATGCAGCCCACAATTTGATTAATTCCCAATGATTTGTGTCAATCAATTTCAAGTAATTAAGCTAATGTGCTCAGCAGATGTGAAAAATTTAGAGGATGATTTGGAAGAAAAGAAATCCATCAGTTCAACGGGTCATGTCATTCCAAATTCATTACAGGTATGTTTTCCATCAACGTGCCTTTGTGAATAGTATGAAATCTGATGTCCAGATCTATTATTCTGCAGATGCATCTAAAAGATTTTTTATTTTTTATTTTTGGTATATAATATGTAGTCTGGTCCATTGACAATCAAACATTTGATATTTGCTGAACCTGAGATCCAGTCATTTGACATGTGATCGTTACTTGTGAGCAAATCCAGCATTGTATTCAATTAGATTGATCATGGAAAAATTGGTATTTTATGCATGAATATAATTGGAAACAATTCCGTCTTAATTTCCTCTTCATGTATTTATATGTATACTCTTTTATTCCCAATGCTTTTATGAATGCTTATCTTGTTATCAATTTTTTTTTTTTTTTTTTTTTTTTTTTTTTAATTGGTTACTATGCTTTTACAATGTAGTATCTATACAATAATTATCTTTTACCATTTTCATGTTACTTTACGGATTGGTTAGGATCTGGTTTTGATCACCACGTGATGCACCCAAACATGTTTCTATGTTTGTGTCATGTTGTGACATTTCCTTTCACATTGTTTAATTCCGTATCATCAAATGTGAAGGGTCCTCACGAAAGAGGATTGAACAGCACATGTCCAAGTGTGTCATACATGGAAGATCCAGGCCATTCATCAAGTGGGCCACACTGTGAAGATGCCTAGACCCAAAATCAAGGCTGACCTGCTGAACAGGTGAGGACGTATGCATGATGTATGTGGATGTTGGCTGACCTATTTTAACTGTTGAATTTATTTTTCACATGTGGTCCACCTGATGAGCAAACTTCCTACTTTGGGCCAGAGTATCTTTGCAGTTGTCCCACACCTGATTAGTGGCCCTGATCTTACATACAATTCCCATGCTGTTACACTGTTCCACAAAGAGATCCTTGGTCCTATTCATGCAAATGACCTTTGCAGGGCTTTTTTGTTTTTTTGTTTTGATGTAGTACCAATTCATCCAAATTTCTTTACAGGTGGAATCTTTGCTCACACAAATCTGTGATACATCTACTATAGCAGAGTTTGAACTAAAAGTAAGAGATTGTCTTTCAAACCTTCAAGCAGAAATTGTGATTGTTGATTTGGTTTCTCTGATAAGAAAATGCAGATTTTTTTTTTTTCTAACTCTCTTCTTTTTATGTTTAGCTTGGTGGCTTTCGGCTATATGTCACAAGGGACTTGAAGGGGAAAAGTGAACCGCCACTTCCTCCCAGTCCCCCTCCAATCAGTACAAATGTTGCTGTTGAGAACGGATCAGTCACTACCCCGTCCTTAGCACTCTCTAAGCCAAAACCTTCTATAGGCGGAATCCAGAGATTGCTTGAGACGGCTACAGATGAAGGGTTGGTGATACTTCAGTCCCCAAAGGTGAGATTTTGCAGAAATTTACTCATTTGGTTCTTTCTAGGCCTCACTATTAACACCTTATTTATGTAGGTGGGCTATTTTAGAAAATCTCGGACTATAAAAGGGAAGAGGGCACCTCCACCATGTAAAGAGGTACCCATTAGCCGATCTTTGTTAGACAGAGCCAGTTATGTATTCTGTTATTTAGAAAACTTCCAAAATTGGTGCTTGGACGTGAAGTTCGACTAACTTAATTGGTTTGGTGGGGATCAAAGCACCATGTTTCAAAAAATCGTAGCACTAGTGGATTTCTGAAAAATATAAACTTGGCTGATTATTATATAATACTCAGATGAATTTATGCAAGGAAAAAATTGGAAGTTTTCCTTTCTGGTCTGTTGTTTCATTTTCTTTGTTGTTTCCTCTTAATTCTGGGAGCTATTTTTGTAAATTTCAAGCACTTCCTTGAAACCAATGCTTTTAAATCTGGACTGGGCCCGGACGGCTGGACCCGTTTTCATTGGTGGTTTGGTCCGACCATGTTAACCTGTTCCGACCTGGGACATCTGCTTAAAGTCTAATTAAAAAGAAAAGAAAAGAAAAGCAAAGCTGTAGATAGTAAGCTTACATTCTTTCAAGAAAATTTGTAACCATTACCTGACCCCAATCTGATCTGATTTGATGGCCGGTTCCAGACTAAACTGGTACGATTAAGTTCAATCCGAGTTTATAAACATTGCCTGAAACTCCTCTCTCCATCCACCAGAATCATCGCCCCTATATAACCCAAATATACTTTACTCTTTGCATTCCTTCTCTCCTTGGTTCACACGTACACAGGTTGCTGTGTACTGTCTATAACCTAAATTTGGCCCACCTACACAGATCTGTTGATCTTCCCTTCTTCTAGGTACCATTCTCCTCTCCTAAATCATTCACATGAGTAGCAAAAAACTCTAATCCAAACCCTATAATTTTGCTTCCTGAACCTAATTGTCCTCTTTATGTATGGTATTCAAGCCTTACAAGTTCCTAGCTGCTCATTTATTGATTTCTTTTATTGTTTTACATTTTTCTTAAAACAATTTTCATTTTTCTAGTGACGATGACATTTTTTCTTTCTTGTTGTTATTTAGAGTACTGCCTGTAATTTTGGGCTTTTCAAACTTTCAGAGGAAATTTATCTGTTTTATAAAGCTTGTAGGTTTTTGTTAAATGCATGATTATGACAAGGAATTAATCTTTCCTACGACTGAACAGTACCTCCCGATGATGATTTCGTTACTAAAATAAGCAGATTCGAATTGTTGCAATTTCTGCGTCACTTACATTTACAATTGGGTTCTGCAATAAATGAAAATTTCATTTATTTAAAGTCATTCAAATGTTCGTTAACAGTGAGGTTTACTATCAAAGGAGTTTATTCAAATCGGGTTATTATTAATTTTTCTACATCCAATCCACTGGAAATAGTTGTCTACTTTTGAGTGTTAAATCGTAGAGCAAAGCTGTCCTGGTTAAGCATGCTAGAACAATGAGTATTTTATACAATATAATGGGATACATCAACTAATTTTGTAGATTTCCTATGTCAATGTGGTTGTTCATGGGAATGAAGGCCTGCTTCATACTACTCTTGAAACATTAATTTACCCTTTTCACTGGATCCCATCCATCTCTTTGGTGTCGCTTGATTTTGACATATGATTGAAGAAATAAGACGAGACCTTAAAAACAAGAAAAAAGGGCAGTACAAAGTATGTCAAAACCAAAAAGGCAGACGGCTTTTATTTTCCCATTATCATTATTGCGCTTTTATGTTTTCTTAACAGAAGCAAGCAGTGAAGGAAGGACAAGTACTTTGTTACATTGAGCAGCTTGGTGGCGAGATTCCGATTGAGGTTCATATCTCAACTTACTGCCGGCTGTGGGCGCATGGTTTTTGGCTTTTCTTGTTTCTCTTATCAAAATGGAAACTCTTCGACTTCAATCTTCTGGTTGCTTTTCTGTCTGAAGATATTACTGGGTCCTAATGCATCAGGACAAGAATACAATATTCCCAGTCCATATAGGTGGAACCCATTTGCTGATCTGGACCATTGATCTATTGGGCCTCATCATGGATGAGGCTGACCCCCCAAATATCTGATATTGGAACATCCTGAGTCTTCTATTTGCGGCCTACAAATAGAGGTTTAAGGAAACAAAACAATGGTCGGGGGAGAAGGCCAAAGGTTGGATATATCTCTGGAGGATTTTTTGAGTTTTGATGCATCCCCCATTCACTTGGGAGCCTGTCATATCAATGGTCTAGATCACCAACGAGGGGCCCCCACTTTATGAATAAGTGTGTCAGTGCAACATTTACAGTCTGATGCATCAGGACCCGAAAATAATTTCTCTACGTTTCTTCGGAAGCGGCTATTTGTATTCCATTCTGGATAAAGCAAAAGGTTATTTATTTGTTACTACCTTTTTCCAGTCAGATGTATCGGGGGAGGTAATCAAGATATTAAGAGATGATGGCGGTATGTACCCGACGAATTCTCTCTTCCTTCCTGTTATATATTTTACTGTTACAATGAAAATGTATAGGAAATAATTGAGTCAGTCACCTTCGCCCACAATGAGTTCAGAGCTAGATTATAGCGATGCTTCCCTCCCGGTTTTCAAGTCATGGTATCTCATCTACCATATCCTGCATACATGTATGCCAATCCGGACTGTCTAACTTGTGGGGCCAATACGAATGGTGGCCTGAAATCTGTATTGACTGAACAACCAGAATCCATCTGATTTTGTTATCGAATTTGGACTGCTGACCATTTTAGTTTCAACCATGCATTTGATAGCCACAGATTGAATGGCTAGGAACATTTGTTGTTTGTGACTTTCGCGGCTATACCCCCAATGGACCTCTGACGATTTGGATGTCTGGATTGACACATGTATGCTGCGTGCATTGTAAATGAGACACTGACACCCCAACTTAAAACCCAAGAGAAAAAAAAAAAGGGACAAAAGAAAAGACTGCTACTGGAGTCATGTCCAGGAATTGAATAAACATATTCTCTAATTATGAAAATTGAATATTGTATATTGGGTCTCCTCAATGCATGGTTTGTTAAATTCCTGAAGTACCCACGTTCCAATATTTCATTCGCATGCAGCATTTGCACGGATTAGTTTTTCCAGTTTATCATATGCAATTTGCAAATTTGGTTTCTTGGAGTGGATCTTGTTTCTAACAAAATCATCTATTTCTTTTTGAGTGAAATTACTCTTCAGAACCTGTCGGGTATGGAGACGCTCTTATTGCCATACTGCCATCTTTCCCGGGGATTAAGAAGCTTCAGTAGATTGTTTGATTTACCAATTCTTTAATTATATCCATTTCATTCTAGCAAGTGTTTTATTTTTATTTTTTGATTGAAGTGCAATGTAATGTATTTCAAGTACTGCTATAATCAGACAAATTGGGTTAGAAATTAATCAGATGTTCTTTTTCCACCTTAAAACGTGGAACTTCTAAATCGTGGACCTGATCATGGGTGGAGCAAGGCCTGAAAATCATGCTGGCTGACAATGTTAGTCACCGATTTTTTGCCAGTTAAACTTGGACCCTTGACTATTTCCCCTCAACCATCCATTTATGGTTACCCATTGGATGGTTGGGGTTATTTGATCAGTGGGACTTTTGGGCTATCCACCTTAGTGGACCCCGCAATTTGGGCGGCTTGGATTGGTCTGCATCTATGCTGCTTGTATGAGTCACCCCCGACTCAAGCAAGTCGCAAGTGGCAACTTGATTCGACTGTGTCAGGCTGAGTATCCTAGCCATAAATCCATGGTGACAAGGGGCCTGGCCTGGTGGGTCTATGTTGTTGTTGTGCAGGCCGGATACAGGTTGGCTCGGGCCTGCAAGAGAGGATGCAAGAGAGATATCGACCTGGTTTTGAAGGCCAATTAACAAATGGGTTGAACTCCAGATGTCCAGAAGCTGACAACAGATGAAACTTGGGCGTGAAATCAGAGGTCCAATTATGCCAGGTCCATGAGTAATGACCTCGAATGGTTAATCAGGTCCAGCTTGGGATGATCGTAACATGGCCTGCTTCGATGCCTGATGCATTGGATCTTGGCCATGTTTTTACAGCTTTTTCTACATTGACCCATTGTAAGCCCAGATTCAGGCTCATTAGTGCTATTGTGTGAAAATGGGCTCTGAAGTTCATGTTAGTAAATGGGTCAGGCCCTTCATTCCAATGGGCCCCCACAAATGGTTGTCTCACAAAGGTTCTTTGTTTGAGAGATCATATCAATTTTGTAAAATGGCCCATTAAAGAGGTGGTTATTCTAATGGATGGCTTAGATCAATGAGCACATTTACTTGTGAGTGCTGATGAATGCCGACTGAGATCAACGTACACATTCACTAAGGGGTCGTTTGGATGCCACTTAAAAACTAAAGGGATCCAAATGACCCAGGAGTATTGGTTTTACCAAACAAGCCTTTAGCTTTTAAATATTTATAAAAAGGTTCTTTTTAAAATTTTTTTTTTAAAAATAATAATAATTTGAGCGAGTCCACTCATCAAGTGAGACACCATGTATTCATAGAATCTGGATCGATAGAAACCTTTTCCGAACCATTCACTGCTTTTGTGCATGTGTGGCCCACCAGATTAGTTCAATGCTACGACTTCGAGTTAAAATACATGTGAGGTCCACCTGATGCATTGTTGGATATTACACGGGTGGCTGTGTAATCATGGTGTAGAGGTGTCGTGGGCTTAGCAAATGCTCGTCTAATGCAGATGGACTGGATATGAATAAGGTTGGCAATGGGTCGAGCCTGTGTCCAGCAAAATCAATATTTTGAATAGGCCCGATCCGAAGACAACGCCAGGCGTAGATTTGATATTTACAAGTGAGGGGAAAAGGTGCCAGGCCCAAGCAAGTCCTAGCCTGATAGATGGCTCATGGACTGGTTTGGACAGCCAAGGAATATGGCTTGACTGGAATGGGTTTAGCCCAAAACAATCGATTGAGCCCGGGCCCTATCCGATCCGACAAACTTTATATCCACGCCGTCCATCTGTTTTTCTCCCTCATTTTAGGGTATAAACAGGAAAATAAAACATATCCTAAGCTCAAGTGGACCGCATTATAGGAAACATCTGTTATTTGTTTAACCAGCTTATAAGAGCAACGTCCCTTATTTCATGCTTTGGTAATTCTTGTACTCTCTTCCAAGCAGCTGATGACTATGAATACAGCATCTTCCAATTTTCATATACTTATCTCTTAATTTATTTATCAATTGCAGGGTAAATAAACATTTTGGCGGAATTCAAGAAGCTTTTAATGGTGGGGATTTAATCACTACTGCTTGCTGTGGTATGGTCAGCCTAAGACTTGGGTCAGCTTCATTTTTTCGATCATGCCCTAAAATGAGCTTTCTAACTGGTTGGACAGTATGGATTTAAGGAACATACATCAATGTGAGCCCCATGGTCAGGGGTCCCACCTACCTCGGTGGATCCGGGATCTCACCGAATCCGCTCCGGCCTACATTCGTACACGTGTCATGAGGGAAAACTGTTACTTTCATTCTCACCGACTACCTGTTTTTTCTTCATCTTCAACCGCAGCCATGGAAGAAGAGAAATGCTCTCTTCTCTTTGCTTCTCCTCCTATCGCATCCTCTCCTCTCAAATCTTAACCCTAGGAGTGAGAAGATCATCATTCTCTTCAATCATGGCTATCCATCTGCAGGCCCACGCCTTCGCAGGCAATCCACTCAGAACCAAAAACCCAAAACCAGTCCACCCAATTTCCCTCACTACCGCCCTCGAAACCCTTAAAAATCTCCTCTTGGGAAACACCGTCGAGCCGTTCTCGCCGGATTTCAGGATCTTGCCCTTCCGGAAAGGCAAGCCTCTGGCCTCTTCGTCAGCCTCCGTCGCTAATTCCACTCCTGTTTGGCGTTTGGGTTGGATCGGTTTTTCTAGTTGCAAGGAGATTTTGGGTAAATTTGGAATTGAGTTGGGTGAGGGTTCTCTGGTTTATCTTGGATCGGAGTCGTCGGAGGAGGGGGGAGTTGTTTATTGGGCTATTGATGTTTCCTCCGCTGTGGGCGATTTGGGTCTTGAATTGCGGGATGGGGGGTTCTCATTTGTTGAGCTGCGGACGCTGATGGTTGCCACGGACTGGGCTGATGACCGCATGATGGGAGAACTGGCGATTGGTGGTCATGTAAGTGGTGCTGCTTCTTGCTTGTCTATATGTAATTTTTTTTTTTCCGAAAGTAATCATTTGGGTGGGTCCCACCTTTTTTTCCTATCCGCTCCATCCATCTGAAGGGCCCTGTCGTCTATGGGCAATGGACCAAACAATTCCTCCAAATAGTCACAGCCATCCACTCTCTGATTTCCACCTCTCACGAATGGACTTATTTTTAGAGCACATTTGGATGCTTGTAAGTTTTTTAAGCAGGTGAAAATAAGTTACAAGTAATCCTGTTTGGATGTAAGTTGTAAGTTACTTACACCTAAGTTGGTTTCTGTGTTTGGGTAATCTGTAAGTTAGTTACAGGTAGGAACCTCTATATTCACTCCAACCAGGAGTAGGGAAAAGTTCAAAAATTAGATTGGCACATAAGAAAGATTAGATAAAAGTATGACATTTTGTTGAGCACATCTAGATGAATATTTGAGCTGATTATTAGGCTAAACTAATCATCAGGTAAGCTGTAAAAGTGAGAACAAAACTTAAGGTAAGCAAGAGGGAACTAAAAATTCTCATTTTCTTTCCAATTTATGTTTACAATACTACAAGGAAGAGAAACATACAAACAAACTACGACAACGAAAAGGCTACCTATTTAGGAATCATGTTTTCCAACCATATATATCTCTGATTAGGGGACGGGGACGGGGACACCATGAAGGAATGTATTTCTTCTTCTTCTTCTTCTATTCACCTGCACGGAAAACATTTCTTCTACCATTTTAGCTACTTTACTCATAGTGGCCTTTCTAGAAGCATTGTCGGATTTGCTTCCTAATAATGCTTCGTTAACTAATAAGTTCGCCATACATTCATCCATATAGAAAGTCCAGTTGACTTGTGCCTTTTGGCCACTACTGCATGGGTTTGAAGGTTGTGGTATGCCTTACAAAGATAACAGATTTGTAAACTATTTAAGATATATTGAAAGTAGGAAGAAATAGATTTACAAATGTAACTCGAATTTGCTTCTGTAAAATATTGCATTCATATGCCAAGTAAAAATCAATTCATCGGTATTAATATTTGTAAATAAATATTTATCAGAGGACATTTAATTATCGTTTTATCCTGAATTAGAGTTTGCTTACATATTAGATGCAAGCACAAGTCTGAAATCTTTCCATCTTTTCTTCTCCATTCTAGCCATCATGGATTCATTCTCAAATCCGCCTTCCTCCTCATTGTCGCTAGTTTTGACTTCTCCATCATTACCTTCATTTGTGTCCATATCAACTCCATTTTCATTATCGTTGTTATTGTTGTTATTCTTCAAATTGGGCTCTTGATCATGATTTTCATTAATAATGTGATTATGTAGGATGCAACTTGCAAAGACTATTCACTTGGGTGCGTATAGGATAGGCTAGGGCTATCTTTAATATAGGAAATTGTGCCTTTAGTACTCCTAAGGCATGTTTTACGACATTCCTTAATGAGGAATAACAAAGATTAAACAACTCTTCTTTCGTCATCGGCTCGCGCCTCTACTTGAATTCCTTTAGGTGATACTGAACTCAATGGAATAGTGTTAAGAAACCGGGTATATTCGCAAAACCAGCATAAACCAAATAGTATTTACCTACAAGAAACAGGCCAAAAGTCACTTGATTTTAAGATACATATTAACTAATTAATATATACCTATTGATTGATTTTAAGCTACATATTAACTAATTAACATATATCTACTGATTGACCTGAATTAATACCTCTTGGGACAATCAATTTGTTGTCTCAGCTAAGAGCATCTACTAGCATCTGCGAATCCGATGTTGATCCTTCCCACCCGGCTTGTATGTATTGGAATTTTAAATCAAAAGAATGGCTCGCTGGCACATTAAGGGATACAAATCCCTTTTGATTCCACCACTTAGCTTGCTCCTTTAAACCGACAATGGCTAGAATATGAGTGCCGTCTATGGCTCCAACACAACTCTAATGAAGAAAACTATAACTTATTTTTCCATTCTCTAGAATTGAAATTCTAAAATATGTACTTACTAACCTGAAAATAAGAAAAAAAAACCTCATACTATTCATTATTTTGGGAGGTACCGCGGATGGTTAAAAAAAATCACAATGTAGCCTAATGATTGCGTTAAGTATCTTATTGAAGTGACAACTAATTGCTTCCTCGGAATGGTTGAAATGTTGCTGCATAACACAGTTCTTGATGTGATGACTAATTGTATGAAGAAAGATCACTTTTCCTCTAAAGATATGCCAAATGTGCCTCGCAAGTTACTATTCTCTTGTATAATGTCGCAAAGGCAAAAAAAGGCCTCTTTGTGCATACGAATGTAATTGTAGCATGTTAGCCCCAATCATTGATAATCGCACTTGCAGCTTGAATGCCTATCTAATTTTGTGCCTATTGCTGCTGCAATTCTTCTAGCATATTATTTTCCTCAAGATAACAGATCAATAATACATCTGTAGCGGCTGCTGCAGCCATGCCAGTCAGGTCCATGCCAGTATCTGAATCTGATATGTTTAAGGCGTGTTTGGATAGACTATCAAATTGAATTCCAACAATTAGTTCAATAAAGTGGGAATATAAATTAGAAAATGTGTATTTGGATAGACTGTCAAAGGTGTGTTTGGATAGAGCCCATCTCTCAAGATACACTTTGATTTTCAACACAAAATATCAAGTATTTGCAAAGGGTCCTATCCTATGAAACAAGCCTTCGAACTAAAGGAAGCAACAATTTACAGTGACATTTTGAAAGATTGTACAAACAATTAAAGTGGTGGACTAGTCATCTTTTTTTGGGTAGATGTATTGATGAATGATTAGGACAAACGTGAAGTATCAAAAAGGAAAGAATGATCCACAATTTTAGTACAGCTAATACTAATATGAATTTTATTTTGTATAAAATAAGTTGACCAATTGAGTAGATTTTTTTACCATGGTTCATCACTGATGGGGGCCATCAGATCAATGGCTTGGATTAGCCAACCATGGGCCTTACAGGCCACTCAGGCTTATACCGATAGATAGTGTCACTTGCAGGCATCTGATACCTGTAGTTGTCTTTTATTTATTTATGAAAGAAGAAATTTTATTAAGAGCAAAAAAGGAAAAAAAGCACAGAAAAAGGAACAAGCAGAATATAAAGAAAGAGGAGAAAAAAGAAAGAAAGAAAAGAAGTTACCCAACCCCCCAGCTCCACAGCTCTACCCCAAGAAAACCTAAAACTAAGGGGCCTAGTCCTTAAAAAGGCTCAAGACTGAGAAGAAAACCCCTGTCGATGAAATACTCAGATTACAAAAGCAACAGTTGTTCCTCTGGAGCTAGATTGACTAGAGGGTAGCAACGAACAAGATACACCATTTCCTCCTTCCTAGGATACCACCTTCTTCAGCATGCCACAAATGAAAGAGGCCTCAACATCTTTTGGCATTATACAGGACAAACCGGTCGTTCGTAGCACCCTGTGCCAGATCTCTGCTGAATGGTAGCAATGGGTGAGCAAATGATTGACTGATTCTTTGTGAGCGCGCCCCCCCCCCCCCCCCCCCCCCCCCCCCCCCCCCTCCCCCGGCGGATCAATAGAGGCTAGCTGAAGGTAGGGCTTCACTGTGAATTTGCCAGAGGATGACCGATTCCAAGCAAGGGAATCCTCTTCACTAGAAGCAGGAAAAAAGCCCTGCAACCGAGACATCAAGATGATATAGACATAATAGTTCTTTCTTCTTTTTCTTCTTCTTCTTTTTCTTCTTTTTATTATTTATTATTTTTAAAAAAATCAGTTGAACAGTGAAGAGCAATATCTTATCGATTTTTTTTATAGCAATTATCTGCTACACTGCATCTTCTCTAGCACAAAAGAATTATTTCAAAATACGTTCTGCATGGGCAGAACCATTTTGGATCCACATCAATATGCTGATGCCATAAAATAGAAACTGGATGCATGTTAGTTAAGCTTAGAAACTGTTCATGTAGTTGAAAATATAAGAACTGTGATGCAAGTGGCAAGGAAATGCCGAGGATATTTGATTGAAGAGTATTGGGATTTCTCTTGAGCGTTGGCTCACTGTGGAAGATCCCAAGAGCTTAGGTCGGTCCACTTGCATGTGTTGAATGTGAGCTGTCAGTCAATTTCCATTTATACACCACACAAATGTGCCCACATGATCAGCAGACTGGCCTGATTTATATGCCAGGGTGCCTGGTCAAAGTGGTGGCTGCCTGGAGAATGGCTCAGATCTGTCACAAGTTTGCTACACTTGCACATGTGCTGCGAGGAGGATTCTCCTCATCCTTTTTTTATAGAGGTTAGAATTCAACTCATCCTTAGCAGGCTTCTACAAAGAAATGTTCCTCTGTAATGATGATTATGGGTGATGCAGACACTGAGGATCCTCATAATTCCAGAATTACTCTGGGGAGGTTCGTTGCCATCTTTATTGCAACCAGGCATATTAATTGTAAATTGAGGTACAAGTCTCTAGTAGAAATGGTTGGAAAGGCAACAAAGCATTTGTATGTCCATTATTTATCCATAACCTCTGGTACATCATGCATTCTCTGAATTTAACAAAAAATGGTTTGCTACTGATGGTACATGTCTCTTTTCTATTTTCCGATGATATGCTTAAAAATCTTCATCGAATTTTTACATGTTTTCTCAAAATTTTATTAGATCAGGCCAAGGCATTGCTAGAATGGCACAACACATCACGTTTCTGCGGTCACTGTGGTGCAAGATCAATACCTATCGATGCAGGGAGACGGAAGCAATGCATCGATGAAGCATGCAAGAAGAGAATTTATCCTCGTGTTGATCCAGTATGTGGTTCCACCAAAATCTGCATTTAAACTTTTCAGTATTCATGGAACTAAAGCATTATAGGGCACCTTATTTAAATCTTGTCATTTGGGCAATGCCTTCACTCAGGTTGTCATTATGTTGGTCATTGATAAAGCCAATGATCGTGCACTTTTAAGCCGCCAATCAAGATTTGTACCCCGGATGTGGAGTTGCCTTGCTGGTTTTATAGAGGTATGCCTATTCTCATTGAATTTTTCTATGTAGGGCTATATTTTGAATAGAGTAATAGTCCTTTCTAATAGTTAACATGATCTTATTCCATCTTTAGAAAAGGATATCCAACAAAAATAGGGATAATAATATCTCATCTATTTTTCTTATTAATATAAATATCATTATTATATGATTATTGTGTTGTCTTGGATATTTGAGGTTGTCATGAATAAAAATATCTCAACCATTAATATATTGTAAATTCCAAATTTATCAACAAGTTGACAATCCATGTCTAGGCAAATATTTGAATTTAATTAGTTTATGATGGAGAGCAGATTGACTTCATTAGGATTGAAGGGCTTGAGAAGGGGATGAGAGGAAGGCCTAAAAGGTCTTGGATTAAGGTGTTGAGAAGGGATATGAAGGCTTGCTCGCATACAGAGATTAGGGTGTTAGATAGGACAGGAGTGATTGGCAAAACAGGGTTCATATAGCTGACCCGAATGCTTGGGACAAGGGTTATGATGAGGTCAATAGTGTCACAGTGATGATAGTGATTATGAGATTGAAAACCATTTAGGTACCCAATGTGGAGGTTTGTGGTTCTTCTCACAAGTGGAGTCGCTATATGTTTGAAATCCATCACAACTTATCGTGAGTCAATAAATACTATTCTATTTATTTAATAAAGATGAAGAAAGAGGCAAGGTAAACCATAAGCTTGGATGATGTCAAAAACAAAATCAAATAAAATACTAGGAATCCTCATTGCAGTTTGTGTTTGCATAAGCCCACCAATGATAAGTTCATTACTAGTTTCGAATTCAAAAGGAAGAAAAATGAGAATGCAAATTTTTTGTTGTTGTTTTGAGCTAAAAAAATAAAATAAAATTCCATAAACCAATTGATCAGCAACATAAAACCAAATAGTGGCCATTTCAGCAAGAAACAATTTTCAAGGCCTAACCATACTGTCAGACCTGGTGGTCTTGTCAATTGGGCTTGCTCATCTTGTTTTTAAAATATTGATAGCACATTTTAAAGTTTTTCTTTTAAGAATAAGATTATGCAGATTGATCACCTGATTGATTGCAGCATGATTCAACAGTATATAGGGCTATCAATGGGCCGGGCTGACCCCCAACGGGCCAGGTTTGGGCTGGAGTATCAGTCCCAAGGGCTGGGTTCGGGTTTAAAACTCGAGCCAGCATCTCAAGCGGGCTAGGCTTGGACTTAGCTTTTCAAAAGCCCGTTAGTCCGGCCTGTTAACTTTTTTAAAAATTCAACTTTTTCCTCCTTGCCAAAATAGGGAATTTCTTTCCAATAAGCCGTCTTTATTTTGTCTATGGACTGAAAAACTGTTATTTTTAAAACAAAAATACTTTCATATTGATGAAATTACTCATCTTATTTTTTAAAGTAGAAACCTCCTTAATGGACTTTAAAGAAACCTACAAAGCTAGTTAAGGTCCACTTTCATGATGCTTGTTGCAAATCCAAACTGTCCACCCTTTTTGCCATCTCATTTTAGGCGTGGAATCCAACAGATCCAATGCAGGGATGGGTCCCACAACAGTAAAAAGTGTGTTGATGGCTTACCACTGTTGAAACTATCAGTGATTATTTTTTATGTTTATCGGCCATCCAAAATCCCAACTGTTCAGAAGGTCATTCGTAGTAGACTGAATGTAACCACTGGATTTTTATGCCCCTACGATGGTTTGAAGGGCTTGCATTCAATATGCACTTTTACCTGCCACGTGACTCACCTAAGCTTTGGATCTGGATCATTTTTTGGCCCAAGCACTAAATTCATATGAGGGAAATGGTGGATGGCTCAGATTTTTTGCAATGAACACGATGGGCCCCACGATCACAGCGACCATCTCCCATCGAAATCTGACACAGAGTTAGTGATGTGACATACACGTCAGTTGTTATAGTTGTTATCATGCAACTCTTAATTTTGGTGGGATCCACTTTCGTGATGCTTGTGACAAATCCGAATCGTCCACCATTTTTGCCATCTCATTTTAAGGTGTGGGTCCAAACTCCACGCAGATCTAATGCACAAGTGGTTCCCACTATAGGAAAAAGTGGTCGGTGACTTACCATCATTGAAACTATCAACGGTCCATTTTAAAAAAAATGTTATTAGGCCATCCAAACCATTGAAATGGCATTCCCAACTGTTCATAAGGTCATTCCTAGTGGGCTGAATGTAACCATCGGATTTTTCCTTTGATCTAAATTTTTTGTGGCCCGATGATGGTTTGAAGGGCCTCCATTCAATATGCACTGTTGCCTACCATGTGGCCGACCTAAGCTTTGGATCTGGATCATTTTTAGGCCCAACCCCTAAAATCATATGAGGGAAATGGACGGTTCAGATTTTTCTCAAACAATACGGTGGCCCCATGATCACGACAACCATCTCCTAATGAAATATGATGTGGAGTCAGATGTGACAAGCGTAAGTCGTTATCAAATCTTGGTGGGGCCCACTTTGGTGCTGTGTTTGACAAATCCGGCCCCTTTAGTAGTTTGGCCATCTAATTTTAGGGTGTAGACCCAAAACCGAGGCTGATCCGATACATAGTTGGGTCCCACAGCAAGAAAACGTTGGATGGTGGCTTTTAACAGTCCATTGTTTATTGGTTGGTGGCCCACTTGAGCGCTTGATCTTGCTTATCTTTCAGTCCACCAGGTAAAATCACAAGGCCAAACTTGTGAACGGGGTGGATTTCTCTCAAACATCACAGTGGGCCCCACGATCATGGAAACCATCTGAGTGAGACTCACAATGAGTCGGTGAGATGTGACAGGCTCTCATCATCATGGTTCGGACTGAGCTTGGGCTGGGCCCTGTATATGTATTCCGGGCTGGGCTTTGGCGGGACTACTTTAGCCTGTCACAGGCCAGGGCCTTGTTTGGGCATAAATTGAAGAATACGGGCTGGGCTTGGACAGAGCTTGGACTGTTGACACCCCTAACAGTATAGGATAGGTGCACAATTTTTTTTTCCCACCACCACGTTATTTGATATCAAGAGAAGCAAAAAACAACAAACCCAAAATCCAGCTGCCGAGCATTTGTTGCAACAACTGGAAAATATTTTTCTAGCCTTAATAATGAATTTTCAGCTACAGCTTCATTCATATCTCTTGGATGTATTAATGTAATTTCCAGCCACTTCTTCTTCTTCTTCTTCTTCTTCTTCTTCTTCTTCTTCTTTTTGTTTTTTTTTTTTGGGACAGGTATATGGTTAATTCCACAAAAAAATAAAAATCTACAAAGGACAGAATGTATACTCTCAAATAACTATCCCCACAGCTGAATAATCAGCCTAATATATATATCATAAAGAAAACCATGGCCTACTAGCTTAATCTTGGGAGTTGATTGTTTTAATTCACACCCTTAAAATTTTTTGAAAGGCAACCAGATCAAGTCAGGAATAACAAGGAAACAGCCAAAACACAAGTGACTCTCTTGTTATTCTATAACTGAAGCCATCAGAAAATGTGAAAAAAGAAGCCAAGGGGAATCCCGGAAACCCCATCCCCAATTACTTCTAATTATGGCCTTCTAAAGACTAGCCTACTCCAGTCCTCCATTGAGCACCTGCAGAACTCCTGCATATGATCACCCAAGGAAAGAAACAAATAAACTTTAGGGGCCTGTTTGGATTTGCCGAAACCATAGGAAAGAAAGAGGGTTTCTTGCCATTTGCGTTGCCGATTCAGTCAGAAATGGTGGGAAATTGAATATCTGACGCACTCAAATTTCCTGAATATCTCCCCCAAAACTTTCCCTCTGTCCCTCCTCGGAAACGAGATTCATTTCCCACACTTTCTCATCCTATTTAACATGGATTTGAGCTACACATCTACGCACTCGTTGACAATTTCTTCATTGGATTCAAGTGTGTGTGTGTGTGTATATATATATATATATATATATATATATATATATATATATATATATATATATATATATATATATATAGCCAAATGCTCAGCTGTACACCAGTTCGCACGGAACTTGTGCGAACTTTTTTGAGAACTCATCATTCGTGATGTGACTCCAACATTTGAACGGTCCACGTGAAGCAGCACCTTATGAAACCCCCCGGACCCATTTTCTTACTTTGATCCAAAACTTTGGTGGGCCATGAAAAATGAAAACAGTTTCCTCCCTTGATTTGCATTTCTCTTTTCTATGGCCCACCAGAATTTTAGATTAGGGTGAAAATTTGTCCATTGGGATTTCATGGGATTCCACATCACATGGACTGTTTAGATTAGACGCTCATGACACGTGTGCAAAGTTGCACACGTGCGTAGATGAGCATGAGCATTAGCTCTCTCTCTCTCTCTCTCTCTCTCTCTCTCTCTCTCTCTCTCTCTCTACACACACACACACACAATAAGAATTTCTTTAGTGAAGTCCCCTATTTCGTATACCGGAAAAAGGAATGATTTGGCAGGTTCAGGATTGATCCCCGATAATGGATCAGATCGCGCCAATATCAAGACTTTTTATTCCAAGGCGAGGATTCAATCACTTACCCAACATCAAGGAACTATTCGTACGTTTCTGAATAGAAATAAGGAATGCCAATCTTTTCTAATTTTGTCATCATCTGATTGTTCTCGAATTGGTTCTGCTTCGAAATCTCACAAGGTGACAAAAGAATCAATTAAAGAGGATCCCATGATTCCCATTATATATATATGGTGCGCGCGCGTGTGCGTGTCCATGCGTGTGTGTGTGTGTGTGCGCGCAGAAGAAATGGTTGGGGGGACAGTCGGAACGTAGGTGGAATTTCATGAATGAGTTTGGTAGTCTCTATTTTAGATATGGTATTCAAAGGCAAGTGTTTTATTGTTAGCCATGGGACCCACAGTGGATGGTGGATGCCCAAGTAGTCTTTGGGATGATCCCATCTGTTTGAGCTAATCACCTATTTTCTGTTGATTATGGGTCCGGTGCCTTATTCATTGCTGTCTATATGCAGGCTACTGGTCGGATTGTAATAGGATCTTCCGATCTGGGAGACTTTTGGGGCCAATCAGATTGGTGGACCATGGAAAGATGGGTCCCGCATGTAGAGCACATTTGCTGTGGAGCAGGATCCTATAATTTATTAGAGGGTTGTAGGCTCGGTTTGCACATGACTCTTTACATGGCAGTTGTTTTACTGTTATGCATTGCCCAACTAGGTGGCATGATGAGATGACCTATTCATGGGATCCGTATGTGTTCTTGATGCTACGCCATAGGGGCCATAGAAGGGGAAAAAACAAGAAAAGATAAAGGAAAAAGCATGTGCTGAACAGATTTTGTCTATCACTGTGTAAATGATTGTAGAACATGCTCTAACGGTTCACATTCCACTCCGAAATTGTCAGCTTCATTTTTTAAGTGTGATTTTGCAACTCTTGTTATGAGAGTGGGCCCCAGGTCATGTTCACAGGTTTCCTAATGGCTATAACACTTAAGACTTGAAATTACTACCAAGAAATTTTTTTCAGGAAAAACTTATTACAAAAAATTTCTCATGAAAATGTCGTTCAAAAAACAAACAAGGGAAAACAGTGTTTCCTTTCCTATGCTTTCTTGGAAATGATATTTCTCGAAAAATGTTGTTTCCTTTCTCATGCTTTCCGTGAATCCAAACAGGGTCTAGACTGAAAATATGGTCCACATAGGGACCAGTGAAGGGGCTCCAGTGCTTTCCAACTCCAGCCTCATGGTGATTTTGAACAACATTTTGCTGATGTCAGCAATGGGCTACCATGAAATATATTAATGTACTTTCCAGCCAATAAAAGTACATTCCCTCCTTTCCTTACATTTATTTATTTATTTAATACTATCTAGAATTCCAATATATGTAAATCTATGGCCCAAATCTGGTCCTGGGTTGCTGCTGCTCATGGGCTCACTCCCAGATTGTGTCTGGGACTGTTATAGGCCCACTTTGGGCACCAAACTCCTCCCTGATGTGTGTCCTCCTCTTCTTCTTCTTCTTCTTCTTCAAATCCACATCGCAAGATAACCAGAACAATTGCATCATTCACCAGAATTCACATTCTTTGACAGCTCACAGATAGTGGTGGCACATCATGAAATTTTAGGTGGATTGAATATTGTGCATCTTATCTTTTTCTTGAAGCAATTGTTCAAGTGGTGGTAATTCTTTAATGGTTCTTTAGCCAGGAGAAAGCTTGGAAGAGGCGGTAAAGAGAGAAACATGGGAAGAGACTGGTATTGATGTTAGTTCTAGTGTCAAGGAGAGCGCACTTTGAAAAGAAAGATCCAAGGTATTGTTTCTAAGAGTAAAGTTGGATTAGATATTTCAACTGAAAAAAGTAAAAATGCATACTAGTAAATGAAGGCATTATCTATGTTGCTGATGTATGTAACTAGGACATGAAATTTGTGTTAGAAATTGATGCAAGGCATCAAACGTGACCCTGGATAACCCAACAGCCAACATGTTTGCACGATTATGTGATGAAATCCAAATTGAGATAGATAATTGCCTATGGCTAACTGAAGTTATGGCCCTTGATGGAGTGGAATGGTGGAACAGGATTTATGTAGCTGACCCCAATTAGTTGGGACAAGGCTTAGATGATGATGATGATCCTGATTTAGATAGATATTGGTTAGTAAAAGCATATGATAAATGAAAACTATTTTGCCTTACAAACATCATATAAGCAAATACAGAAGTCACGAAATTAGATAAAAATTAAGGTGTTTTCCTGATAGCCTCATGAACATGTGTCCAAAACTGGTGCTGGGCGTCTATCCAATGCAGTAACTTTTAGAAACCTTCTATATGGGCATTTGATGATTTGGCTTTTCAAGCGATGCCCTTATTATTCATTTGTTCACCTGTCTCCCCGTGTTCTTCACATTGTGCCATGTAAGAATACCATGTGGAAGAACTGCCACTTTTCTGAAATGATTCCCCAATGATTTGAATGTTTTCATTTTTTTTCCATATTAAGGAGTTTTTCAGTAACTAATTAAATTATAAGTTGGTAGCTGTAACAAAGATATGTACTTTGTGGGAGTTATTAGCATCACTTCTCATCAATTTTGTATTTGATATCGTTGTGATTCTTCCTGAAATTTTATTTTATTTTATGTTATTATTATTATTAGTTTTTGTGTAGTATCTTTTTTTTATATTGGCTCTGGTAATATTTTTCATGATGTGTGATAAATTGTGCTGTCTTTGCTAATTGAGATATTGTTCACTCATATTTTTCTTCAATGTTGATTGTTATTTCCATTTGAAATCTTGCCAGTCGGTCCAAATAGCATGCCATGCCAGTTGATGGTGGGATTCTTCGCGTATGCCAAATCATTCAAAATACGTGTCGACAAGGAGGAGCTAGAAGGTATTTAGTTACTTTTGTTCAGTAGTTAGAAGGTACTTGTGAACATTTAGATTGAACTAAAATTTTCTAATTGAATGAGGAAACTCTTTTTCAAAACGGTGCTTCACGATCTATTCAAGTAGAAGTTTTCAACCAATTTCCACCTTTGAATGCTAGAAGATCACTTGCCAACTAGAGATTTTGAGGATCTTCTGTCTTGCATTTCCATTCTGGATTAAGCACAAGCTCATTTCTGAATTCTTTATTTCTTTTGATCAATAGAAAATACTATTGATGCCTCTGTTTGTGTACAGTGTTCACTCATAGTTGGCGCACACATCTCCCATTATCCAGAGATGTTGGGCAGGAATCCAAAACTTAATTCAAAATAGCATTTTAAAATCCCTTGTTTCGCATTCCATGGCATTTCTCTGCGGTATTGGATTATGCAGGGTTGACCATCCAGTGGTGTAACCTTTTTTAAAAAACCTTTCTGTTTCATGTCCCGTCATCCCTCAAAATTAACTTCAAAACCTTTCTTCTTTTTTTGAAAGATGAGAATTTTATTAAAACAAAAGAAGTACAACAGAGACAAAAAAGAAACGGGAAAAAGAAAAGAGCTCAAAAGCAGGAAAAAAGAAAAAAAAGGATAAAATACAAGACTCAGTCCCGCGACTGAACAATACCCCCAAAAAAAGCCCAATTAAGGGGCCCAATCCCGAAACAAGACTAAAAACCCTGGAGAAAACACCAGTTGAAGAAATTCTCTGGTTTCTGAAACAGCGATTATTTCTTTCAGCCCACACGACCTAGAAGATGGCTAAAAGATGATTCTCCATTTTCTCTTTCCTAAGGCTCCTCCATGATCTGCATGCTAATTAGAGAAGAGTTGACCGACCGATATGGGATAGCCCACAGGCCACGACGCTCCCACCAGGTACATGACGCTCCACCAAAGATCCGTGGAGAAGGGGCAGTGAATAAAGAGACGATCCACTGATTCTTCTGCCCCAAGACAAAGGACACACACATTTGGAAGACACAGACCCCTTCTTCTCAAATTGTCTACCGTTAGGATTTTGTTTCGCCCTGCCAACCAACCCAACGCATCAACTTTGGGAGGAACCTCATATGACCATAGGGACCCTGTGTGACAGCATGCAATGGAGGCTTCAGGAGCAGCAAGGATCCAATAGAAAGATCGGACTGAGAAAACCATTAACAATCATAAAAGCGAATACATTAAAATCTTTATCAAATAAGATTTAGTTGAATCCTAAATCATTAAAAATTAAACATTAAGGTTTCCTCTCATCCAGCTCAAGTAGTTACACCAAATAAAGAAAGGGGTTCTCACTAATTTTTATCAAATAGGGTTTAGTTGAATCCTAAATAATTTTCTATGGGATTTGAATCCTAAATCCTCTCATCTTGGAAAAATAATATTTTTGAGGATACTATCCCTATGCACATGTGCATGCGCACATATTTTCTTTATTTGTCGAGGAATTTTATAGCCCTGACCAGAGGATATGCAGTGTACTTGGATTTTTAGTTTGTACGAATGGGGCCTATGGTTCTAAGATCCAGATTATTTCTGTTGGGGACTCTCCATGGATAGAGTGAGTGTGTGACCCGGAATCTCCTAGATCTAAAGATACCAGCTACTGATGTTGGGCCTTCTTCAGTGGAATGTGGACCATTGCTGTATTTCTCTTCTTAGCTACCTATTTTCAGGCAACAAATTTTAAGGTTTGGACTGTCCTCGTGAGGAGATCTTTGTGGCCAAGGGACTCTCCATGGATAGAGTGAGTGTGTGACCCGGAATCTCCTAGATCTAAAGATACCAGCTACTGATGTTGGGCCTTCTTCAGTGGAATGTGGACCATTGCTGTATTTCTCTTCTTAGCTACCTATTTTCAGGCAACAAATTTTAAGGTTTGGACTGTCCTCGTGAGGAGATCTTTGTGGCCAAGGGACCAATTGTCTGGATCTCTAACCCAGGGGCTTCTATTGTTCAAACTGAAAACATGAGAATGATGTTCATCAGGGATTGTAAGTCCTCATTATTGGTTTGTCACAGAAGTAAATGATATTGGGGTTGATTTCCGTTTGTCTGCATGTGTATTTACTCAATGGCATAGTGACTTATTTAGTTCTCAGCAACTTCTTGTGAGATTTTCAGTTTCAAGGGGTTGTTTGGATGGGAGGAATCCTCTTTTCTACTGTAGAAATGAAATCATTTTCCTCCAATGTGATGTTTTCCACCAGTTGCTAAAACAAAGTTAGCTGTGGAAATCGATTTCTATTTCAACGGTTTTCCTTGAAAAAAGACTATCCCTTTCCTTAAAAAAATAATAATAATATAACTAGAAATGGAGATTTTCAAGTTTTTTAAGAGGCTTTCACGTTCTAAGGGGCAATTGGCACTTTTTTACCATGAACCTTTCCCCTAAAATGAGCAGGTTTGTTTGGACTCTTTTCCACGGATTTGTATTTCCAAAGACTTCTTCAGATGTGACATTTTCCTTTCCAAATCTAGGGTTTTCTTTAGATATTATTGGGAAATTCTCTCTGAAAATAAAATTTTAGAAATACGTGTTATAAATTCATAAATAATTTTACCATTATGTGCATGTAAATTTAGAATTTTAAATAATTTCAATCTAACATTGCGATGAAAATGTGAAAATTTAAAAACTGCAGAGCTTTGGAATAGTTCATGAGATTAATGTGAAAATATCTTCTGGTTGATTTTTCACAAAAATACTGCAATATTTTAAAATCAACACTTGTCACGTGGTTTGCCATTCCCTGTATGCGGACTTACCTAAATATGTTATGACAAACACTTTTCAGTGTAATTTCAGTGGTCTAACAAAATTAACTTGGATGTCTTTCTAGATGCTCAATGGCACAGTAGGGAAGACGTGAAGAAAGCGTTGACTTTTGCTGAGTATGAGAAAGCTCAGAGGACAAATGCAGTCAGAGTAGACCAAATGTGCAGGGGTGTAGAGAAAGGGCAGAACTTATCCTCCGATTTCAATGTGGAAAGCGGAGAGCTAGCACAGATGTTCATACCTGGACCCTTTGCTATCGCCCACCACCTGATCTCTTCGTGGGTCAATCAGGTCACACCGGACAGCATTGAATCGCCGCTGAAACAATCCACTTCCACATCCAGCTTGTAGCACTTGCCATTCCTCTGTTCTCTTTTAACCCTTCTGTGTCCGTGAATGAAATTTCGTTGATTCTCAGACTAGGATAAATTATAGTAGTCACAAGAATCTCGTGTTAATCTGATATGTTCTCTCTTATTAGAGATGAAAGAAGTTGATTTCATTTCAAGTTCCCGTATAACATATTCCTAGTTGTATCTTGTTGGTTTTATTTGGAAGATATGATCTGTGTTTTAGTATTTGCTGCATTGTTTGTTTTATGGAGGTTTGCTAGAATACATCCCTGTATTGCATACGGTATCTCCGGACTTCCACTGGATCTAAGGTCATATTTAAATGATCCATGCTGTTTGCGTAGTGGGACTTGCCTTGAATGGGGTGGAAAGAAAAATTAAAATGTTTTATATTTGAAGATATTTCCATGGTTCAATCATTTCACCCTTACCCTTTAAATGTGGACAGTTCAAAGTTATTATTATTATTATTATTATTATTATCATGTATCCCCCATCTACATTGAAGTCCTGTTTGGGACATGGAGACAGACCCATATCCATAAGCTGAATCACATGCATCCTATTGCAATGTATCCCAATCCATGAGCTTTTGCACGTGGTTTGTGGGTGATTGCGTGTATCCATAGAGAATAGTCTTGCCTTAATAAGTGGAGGGAACACTCTTGTTGTCCAAAAAATAAAATGTAATGGATTACATCTCACGGAAATATCATGGTAGGCCTCAAAAAACCATGCTGTTGGGATGCAGATTAGGTGGTGTGTAGGGGTGCACATTTAACCGGTAGAACCGTGGAACCGGACCGGAACTGTTGGATCGGTCCGGTTTGGTCCGGTTTGGTCCAGTTCTGGACAACACCGGTTCCGGTTCCGGTTCCAAAAGTACAAGAACCGTTGGATACGGTTCGGTTCTGGTTTAGGGTCAGGTAGAACCGACCCGAACCGAAGAACCGTAGTCCCCACCTCTTCTTACACGTTAGTCGTTACTACGAAGAGAATGAGCGGAGTATATCTCCGAGAATACCATCAGAAGTGGCCCCGCTTATTTTTTTTTTCAAAATATTTAAACCATGCAAAAACGTCCAGGGACGGACGTGCATGGATTGAGTTTTGACAGTGGGCCCCACCCATCATCCCTTTTCACGATCTGAACCGTCCATCATGTAGGGTGCTCAAAAATGTCCCAAGGGACGTTCCCCTTTTTAACAGAAAGCGAGAAAAGATGGGGGTATCTGCCTATCCATATTTGAAAAACTCAGAACCGTGGAATCGATCCAGAACCGAACCGGTTTTCACGGTCCGGTTCTGGTTCGGTTCTAGTGTGCTAACGGTTCGGTTCCGGTTCCGAAAATCCTTGAACCGTTAGAAACGGTTCGGTTCCGGTTTTACCCCGGAACCGGACCAAATCGACCCGTGTGCTGTTGGGTGCCGTGGGGCCATCATGATGTGTGTTTTATATATCCTATGTCCATAATGTCCATCTGTTTTGACAGTTCACTTTAGGCATGAAGCCAAAAACGAAGCATATTCAAAGTTCAAGGGACCACACAACGTCATGGGTTCGAGTACCCATTGTGGTGTGAGTGAGCAAGTGTGTGACCAAAAAAAGTGGACCACACCATAGGAAATGGTAGGGATAATCAAATGTTTTCTGTATCAGTATCGTCATTGCATCTTTGGAATAAAGATACATGTCATTACATCTTTGGAATAAAGATACATATAGGTTATCATATAGGATATTGGTTGTATCACATAATGTATTGTTGTTATTGAGAAATATAGAAAAACATTGGAAAATTGGTCCAATTTTTCAATGAAACTTCAGAAATTGTTTAAAAAAAGATATCAATAAATGCTTAAAAATAGAAATATCACAAAAAACAAGTATACATAATAAGTTTTCTTTTGTATGGGATTATAATTTATGCTTTGTTTGATTGAACTGATGCACATATATTTAGAGTTTATTTATATAATTTATAAATATATTTAGAGTCTATTTATATAATTTATAAAGGTAAGAAGGCATGTATAGAAACACAAGAAATACATTAAAAATAAAAATAAAAACGAAGTAGAAATTTAAAAATATACATGTGAATAATGTGTGTGGCAGTGGCTCAAACCCATATAGAGCTATGTGGTGGCTTAAAATAACTATCTTAATTTTGATTGGCTTGCCATAATATTGCTGCTCAAGAAACTAACAATACTATGTCCAGGTTATAATAGAAATACCAATGAAGATAATATCTAATATAATGCCGATACTTATCCTCTTCGATTTGAAAATAAATAAATAAAAATATTTCATTTTTTCCTTAATTTTTTGTAAAAGGCCAATCTTTCTTAAATCTCAAAATTAGAGTGTGTGATGATAGTTTCATCTAACACTCCTACTAGATACTTTGAAATGGAGGTCAATTAATTGTTGATTGAAGTGGAGTTTTTTAAAAAAATAATATTATTTTTAACATTTTTAATTAAAAATAACTTTAAAACAAAAATCAAATTACCAAGAATAATTAAATCAAGTTGAATGTTGATTTTGTGTTTGGCCATAGATTGCAATTAATTTGCAACAAAATTGAAAATTCTCAAAAAATTTTAATTTTCCGCAACTTGGCTCATCTTCTCCAAATCTTGAATTTGAATCTTCAAATTTTCCAATACAAAACATAAAGAATTATGAATTTATAACCATTCGACACTACTTTAATATGATTAAAAAAAATGAATATGACCATCGGATCAAATTAGTGGGATATATCAATAATACCTATGTGTTTCGTATCGCACGAGTAGAATACAAAACATATCCTGTGATATATCGGCTGATCTCGTTGATATTGAAAACATTGAGAATAATGACACCTGTCATTGAAAGTTTCCTAACGCCTATTATAATATTATTTTCCATTGAACATGTTGATAATGTCACTCATGGGAAAACACAAATATCAATTTAATCTAAAACTTGTGGCCCACAGGAAGTTTGAATGTAGTGTGGCCTACTCTTCATTTTTGGGTTCATGCCCTAAAATGAAGGGGCAAACCACGCAGATATAAAGCACAAACATCATAGTTGGCCTTGTGGCACCCAACACATCACACCACCGCTTGGGCAAAACTACCTGATCTGCGGTAGAGCCATCTTTCCATATGACGTGGCAAGGTAATATATTGATCGGGTCCATTGAATGTACTAGCACGTGATACAAGCTTATGTTTTAAAAGCCATGAGACAATCTTGTCCATTACTCCTTTAAAAAATAAAAAATAAAAAAAAATCATACTCAATGTTTTAAATATCGATGATATCGGCCGATAAATTCCACGATATATCTTGTATCCCACTTATGCGATATGAAACATACAGATAGTGTCGATATATCCTACATGTTTGATCCAGTGAGCATTTAAAATTTTTGATCTTTTTTTTTTTTTTTTTAAATTATATTAAATCAGTGTCAAATGGTTATAAATCTATTAGTTCTTCATGTTTTGCATGAAAAATCATGTAGTTGAAGTTTTGATTTCGATATCCATTCGTTTTCATGTTCTTCATGATTTTTATTTTTTTTAATGTTTTATTTTTATTTTTATTTTGTAAATTTTTTCTTCAACTAGCTGTCAATTAATACTAACTTTGAAATATTTAGGAGTATTTGATGAAATGATCATCACATACACCTTAATTTTGAAAATTTAGTGTAGTCGGTTTGATTTGGAGAAATTTGAAAATTTCTCAATTTCTCTCAAATTGCTTATAATGTCGCACTTTAAACATGAAATCAAACATGTATGAGAGTTGATTTATTGATTTGTTAAGTCCTTGTCAATTTTTTAAAAATAAAAATTATTTTTAATTAAAAATTATTAAAATATTATTTTTTTCTTCTAAATTTTCCTTCAACTAGTTATCAATTGAGATTAATTTCGAAGTATTTAAGACTATTTGATGAAATAATAATTATATACACTCTAAATGTTATGCATTTATTTTAAATATAATTACATTAGTTTAATCGGACCACGCATAACTTAGGACCCTATACAAAGGAGACCTATTATATGCACTTCTTTTTTGAGAGGTTATGATTTAAAAGTGTAAATTAAGATGTTTTGTTCTTTTTTTGTTCTTTATTTTATTTTATTTTTTATTTTTATAAACAATTTCTAAAGTTTCATAAAAAAAAAATTTAACAATTTTCCCATTGTTTCCACATGTTTTCCAATAAGTGTGATAAATTACTTAATACAAACGGTACATCCCGTGTGATAACCGTTATGTATCTATATCCTAACGATGCGATACATAATGCGATATCGATATTTTGATCACTAATCCTACTGCATATTTAACTGGCACTCTTTTTGTTACTCACCATCACTTTAATGCCCGCAAATCATATGGATAATGTTGATGCAGTTTTCAGGCAGACCCTTCACGGCTAACCCTCTTAAACCTGCACAAGCACAAAAGGGAAACAAATGAGACCCTGGCTAGTGCAGGGGACTCCGATGCCTAAGTCAGAAACGGGGTCTTTTTGTAGGGTAGGATCTCCAGAAAGAGATACCAGTCGAAAGTGCTAGGGTAGGAATTAGCGTACCTTAGATGATTGGGGATACCTCTATATATACAGAAAAGGGAGTTTGATTGTGCGAGGACTCTTCCCGATATCTTGGAGATTCGTCCAGATCCGGGATCCTTAGAGATTACCGGCCTCCGAGATTATCGGGATCTGATCTTATCCCCTAAAGATCTGAGGAGAGATCTTCGGGATGTTAGGGAATTACCCGAATCTATAGCTCAGTTTTAGGTTGGCTCCCATTGGTGGGTGACGACTCAGAAATAAGCAATGTTGATCTCCTTGACAGATCAGCATTCACCATATTCGACCAATAATTGGGTCGGAGGGTCCGTGTTCCCTTTAGTTGGGCGCTAATAGTCATTGACTTTGTTGTGGGGTGTCGCTTGACCTTCAACCGGACGGTGGCCGATCTATAGTCGTCCAATGCTTGAGCTATAACTAGGCTATGGCCGGGTAGTAATCGATCTGGGTTGATTTGTGGTCGATCTATAGTCCACCTATGGTTGATCTATAGTGGACCTATGACCAACCTATGAGTTAGGTCGGTATTCAGCTATTCGAATGGGCTCATATCCGTGTTCTTTGAGTGTCTTTACAGTTGTATCGACCTCCTTGGAGATCGGCCTATTTCTAGGCGTAGACGCCTTATAAGGTTCGGGTTTCACTGGGTCCGTGTTGGTTCAATAGAGTTGGTCCATTCCATAAGTCGACTTATCGACTTGTCGATTTTTCCCCCAATAGTGAGCCCCCCTTACTTTTCGAGTCGATCTACGGAGGTTCGGAAAGTAAGTTGGCCATGGCTAGGTCGTGTTATGTGTGGACTAGGTCGAGTCGCGTTGTCATTAATGCCAGGTATGGCGGCCAACACGGTAGTCGAGGTGTTGTTAGTCCGTAATCATGATGTGTCGTTTCGTGGATCGAAGTCACATGGGGCGTCAAGTCGTCTTTTTTATGACGAACCAATGAGATTGTGACGCGTGGTGTTGTACTCGATATTGGGGTTTAGCAGTGCATGGGGTCGCGCCACATGTCGAGTCGGGGTAGCCGTAGGGATGTCGTACGAACGCACATTGATGGACATTTGCGACGCCTGCCACGTGGCACGACTATATAAGGGAAGCCCTAATCCGTAGGGTCTTTCCTTCCGCATTTTCGTTTCTTTGCTCTTTTATCTCCTCGCTTCTCTTTGGATGATTTTTGGCGTCCATTTTTTTTGCAATCAGGCCAACTACTTGCCCATCTCCTCTCCGATAAGCTCCATCTCTCACTCCTCCTAACGTTTTTTCAATTTTCAAGTAGCTTTACTCGCAAACACCATGTCCAGCTTGTTGAGCTTGCGGGAGGGGGCCTCTGGCGGCAACAGTGGGGCGAGTTCATGCTTTACGGTAATGTCGAACCTACCGTCGCTGCTGGTGATGATAGCGAAGGCCAACTTCCGATCATTGGCGTCGCAGGTGCTGGAGTAGTCTCCTGCCCAGAGGTCGACTCACGTGGCCAGGGCATTGAATTTGTCCTCATTGCAGAGGACATCGT
>JAJHSJ010000001.1:20945773-21043273 GCA_021015155.1 Magnolia officinalis | reverse complement strand
CGACATCGAAATGCATTTTTCTACCACTACTCAGAAGAACTTGATGACGAGCTCCAGCCATCAAAATGGTATGAAAGTGCCTACCCCAAATTAGTAAAGTCGGCCCACATATTGAAAAATGTGGACCGAATCGATGGAAGGCTCACAAATATCGAAGATGGTTCAACCATCATAGATGATCAGATTGATCAGGAGATGCAGACGTTCAAGTCACTTGTCAGGGCCTTTATAGGGGCTCCTTCAGTGCAGCAAGCACTGAGGAAGGCAGCATCATCGGCACCAGCCATACCCAATGCTTGTTTTGGTAAACCACATGAAAGAGAATCTCTAACACTAAATTCTCTCACCAAAGTATGCGATTTTCTTAACATCTCTGCCCAACAAAGGAAGTCAGTGCGTCTGAGGATATGCCCACAGGTCACGCAGCATCACATATGGCGGGGTGTCCTCGAGGCGATACTAAACCATCTGAAATCAGAAATGGGTGCCTTGCATTGTCATCCACTGACAGCCAGATTGCAGATGGGAGATCAAATAATCTCGAGCTGTGTATGTTTCTTGGCAGAGAGTGCCTATTCCTCCTCTGAATCTAACTCACCTTCATGGATGCGGCTGGCCTCTACAAGGGTTGCCGATTCACCACCCTCTCGCAAATGGGGCGACATTCTAGAGATGTTTGATGATCTCATAAAGTGTTTGAGACCCGAGAAGAGGTTGACTGATCATGTGACGAAGCTCGAAGCAATGAGAGAAGGGTTGTATCAGATCAAGGAAGTCTTGGTAGAGAGAGATATCGGTTACAGGGAGGCGCGGCACCAAGAACGGCTAGTGCAAAAGAAGCTTACACAAACGTTGGGCCACTCATCTAAGTGTTTGTTCACACTCCTGTTGTATTATTTATATGGGAGTGTTAGAGATGTTGAAGTGGAGGTTTGTGGGGGAGTTTATGGGAGAGGGAGTGGTAGCTTTTGCTTGTGCATCGGGAAGGTTTTGACATCAGATGGTGAGAAGATGCTGTGGAATGGAATAAAGCAGTTGAATAGAGCTCTTGGGCTGTTCAAGTTTGTGTGGGAATCAGCTGGGATGAAAGGGGTGTTGGAGCTGCAAGGCCATGTATGGTGTATTAGAGCTGAGGAAAGGACACTCACATATAGAGGAAATGTGTTCTTTGTGCATGGGATTAGATTTTGATAAATGGGAAAAGAGATATGCTTGTGGTACTGCTCATCATGTGGGCTGCCTGTGTTGAGTCACCAGCCTAAAAATAAGGCTGGCCCACTCATCTGGTGGACTGATCATGCACACTGGTGAGGACTGTAGATCATTTTTATACCACAGATTCCTTTTGAACACAGAGCGCACGTGATTGCGGTCAGCCTACTTTTGGGCCAGTGGATCTACACTGGGGTTCACCCGGATGAATGGCTTGGATCTCTTACACGTGTGTGCAGCTTTGGGATTATGGGAAAAAAAGGTTACATGGGTTGATCATTAGTTGGCCAGAGAAACCTTGCAGGCACACTTTAGCTTCCGATAACTGCAGGCGACGGACAAAGTTATTGATGTGAAAATTTCCAATTCGCATTTATATTAACAATCATTCTTGGGATTGATCAAATTTGCAGATTACATAAAATTTATATTAACAATCATTCTTGGGATTGATCAAATTTGCAGATTACATAAAATGCCTTTAGTTGTTTATTTATTTATTTTATTTCAGCCTCTTAGGGGGTGTTTGGATCATAAGTTACTTAAGTTGCTTATTCCTCAAGTAGTTTATCTTGATTTCTACTTATTAAACTGAAGTGATTAAGTAACTTTAAATAAAAAAGCTACTTACAATTGATCATAAACCAAACTTACTTATCTCAAATAAGTTACTTATCTATGGTTGTACGTAAATTATTTATTTATTTTTTAAAAGTAACTTATTTGGTGGTATCCAAATGGACCCTTAATGTTTTCAATTTAGTCTTTTATGAATGTTGACAACAACCAAAAATGCTGAGAAAATCAAAATCAGAAAACTTCATTCACACCATAACAAACATTCCTTGACTAGCTAGATTTTTTTTTTTTTTTTTTTTTTTTTTTGCCTATTATTGTACTCCAACAAATTATTTGGATGTACCCCAGATCACGCACGGCTCTCCCATGTCCGTGAATTGGGGAAGCCGGGCTGTTGGCTCATCCCCCAAAATGCAGATGGTAGGACATGTTAAAACCTCTACAAAAACCATGCACAAATATGAATTTCAGTCTCCCTTTATCATTTCAATCCCAATTTGCATTTTTGGGATGGATCCAAACAGGCCCTTCAACAATAGTCTATCTAAAACATCATCCTTATTGTTTTTTAGGGAGACTTAGTTCTGGTACCATATTCGTTAGTGACTTGGTGCATGATATGGTCCAAACAACAGCATTGCATATCACTTTGTTAGATAACAAATATTCACCTGCAATCTTATGCATTATTGTCCAGCCAACTGTACCATTGTTCTCAAAATCCAGTACATATATACCTGACAGATCCAAGTTCCACACCAGGTGGTTTGATTGGATGATCAAATGGGCAACATGCTAAGACTAATGGACTAGCAAAATCAACTACCATCAATAGGGTAAATCATGATTGATGCATGGCAGTGGTGAATTGCCAGGAAATGACAATACCTCATTGGCCCAAAAGAAAAAAGAAAAAGAAAAAAATCACATTTCCTTGTTTGAGGTAATGTCATTTCCTATTCACCACTGCCATGATATCACTGAAGAAGAGCATTCTGGGTTATTTGAATTTAAAGGAAATTTCCATAGTTGGCTCCATGGTTTTTAGGCTCAGTGATTTGTCTCGCAGTACTGATCCACACTAGTCCTGACTAGTCCGAGTTGACTCAGGCGAATCATCAATCCATAGTTGGCTATGACTATGGAGCATTTATTATACTGATAATTCTTATTCCATAATAGTATCTTATATGAATGCAATGCAATCTGATACTTCTATAACATTCTTCTGCGTTTAGCATGCTTTTGCATGCCATTCCTTGTTTACTCTCTTCTATATTTCTTTGTTCGTTTTCCCCTCAAATACCTGTTTTCTTCACCATACTGACTAGTGATGACAAAAGTGCATCCAATGAAAATTCTTTTAAGCTGCGTTGGATGTGCGAGTTGAATCGCCAACATTCAGTTTTATCAAGAAGAATGACGAAAATTGTGTTTCACAGCATTCAGCATAAGTAGCCCTCAATCCTCCCAAGTCCAATTTGAAACTAACATAACTGCAAATTTGGAACTAAGTCCCTCAATATGAATGCTGAGGTCATTGCGATTTGGACGTTTCCAATTTGTCTGACTATTATGATGCAATCCAATGCCGAACACAAACATTACCTTAATTTGAATCATTGGAGCACTACTTTTCAGTACCAACCATCCATTTATCTGTCATCAGAAACCACTTCAAATTCTGATGTTGTTTTGGTCGACAAGATGAGGGAGAGTGTAAACCCAAAGCTAGACTTACTGAGGGGTGCTTTAGAATCTGAAGGACTTAAAATTAATCGGACTAAAATAGCCCATACGGAGTGCAATTTTAGTAACAATAGGAGTAGAAATGAGGAATTATTTAAGATTGCTGACCAAGAAGTTTCCCAAAAAAAACCACTTTGATATCTTGCATCGATAATGCATGAAAGAGGACACATTGAGAAGGATGTTGCCCATGGTATTCAAGCGGGGTTGAAGAAATGGAGATGTGCCTCTGAAGTGTGATTGTTGTGTACCACCCAAACAGAAACGGAAATTTTATAGGATAGCTATAAGACTAGCCGCATTTTATGGGATAGAATGTTGGGTGGTAAAGGAACAACAAGTTCATTGGATGACTGTAGCTGAAAAGAGGATGTTGAGATGGATGAGTGGCAAGACAAGGATAGAATCAGAAATGAATCATTTAAGAACTTGGGAATATAACCTAGGTAATAAGATGAGGAAAGTAGACTTGGATAATTTGATCATATGCAATGGAGACGAAGAACTGCACCATTTAAGTAGCAAGTTAGTACAAGTTAAAGGCTCTAAAAGGGTAAGGAGAAGGCCTAAAAGGACGTGGTGGGGGCAGTAAGAAAAAGACTTGATAACCTATGTTCTAACTCAAGGTATGGCCCTTGATCGAGTGGAATAGCCTAACAGGATTCATGTAGCTAATCCCAATTAATTGGTATTAAGGCTTAAATAGCGATGATGATGATTGGCTATGACGATAATTAATTGGCAGCTATCTTTCTCCAACTGCCATCTTTTTAAAAAAGATGTTCCCAATGGAAAACCAGATAAATCACAGTTCAGATAATGTTTTGGCCTTTTGGGCTTACAGATAGCTTTCATTTATATGAGGATAAATGCATACAGATTGGCAGTTTATATACCAAATCTGTCAACATGTAGATTCTTTCTACTATGGTAACAAACTTCCACAGCTATGGAGGGCAAAATGCAGCATTTTGCCCATAACTAATCCCCAAGAATGCCCAAAGGTATGTCACCTTATTCAAGTATTCCTCTATACCTTTTCAGTGGACTGGGCCCACTTTATAGTTGACCTGGCCAAAGCATCCATCGGATCGATACATTTCTTAAGAAGTGGGTCATCCTGAGGCAAGAGATTCCGCATGTCATCAGAAGCAAGGATGACGGTATTGACAGCCCTCACAAGAAGAACTTGAAGAGCTATTCTTAAGAGATTGGTTGCTCCCTCTATGTCCTTTCTGCTCAATGCTTCTATGGAGGGAATTACAGTGTGTTCCATGGTTGCTTTATCTGGTAACAAGACCTCGAACCCCTGAATGTAACAGATTAGAGAGGAACTGGTAAATAAAAAGCGGTACAAAACATTCACTTGAATCAGTGTGAACTATGAAATTGTAAAATTCATTTCAATGCAATATTATGATGATCCCTAAACAACTGGGACAAGGCTATGATGATAATGATGATGATGGCATCATAACCATTTCATGGTCTGAACTAGTTTGAACCAGTGGTTGAAACAGATCGGATGAAACCACCCACTTCACTGGTTTGACACTCTAGTACAGTTTTTAAAACATTGCTTTGAGAAGAAGACAGATATTGCACTGAAGCTGTGAAAGGACTAGGTGGAGACTCATGCAGAAAGAATAAACAAGAATGGATGGACATTCAAACAGTAAGTTGATGAATCCATTTTAAGCGGCAAGCAATATTGACATAAATTTTCTTAAAAGTTTAGGTTGTGTTTGGTTGCACCAAATTTCATGATTAATTAGTCGAATTTAGAGCAATTTTTCATGATATTTCAATGAAATTTGGTGCAACCAAACACACCCTTAAAGAAATGAGAGTTAGCCTTGCACTATTTCTATATGGAGAAAATTAGGAAAGGTAAAATTCTATACATGCGAATCTCCTTTAGAAATGCTTGATGCCTAATTTTTCCTCATACCGTTAGCACTCCAAGCAGCCAATAACCACGAGTCCTCTGCAGTTCATATTCTCCAAATCAAAACCCATGCAAAAAACCCACATGCAGATGAACCATGCCTTGATAATTCCAAGAAATTCCAGTAGCTTGGCAACCAGCCCTTTGACTCCAATGCATATTGAGATATTTGGGTGGCATCACTTGTGTTATAGAAGCAACTACTATTGCAAGCACAAGAGAACACTAGTGAAAGGATAAGCCTCAAACAAACAACGTAATGGCTTCCAACGGCAGTGAGTCATGTGTTAATGCGCCAATATAGGCTTCCACATGACCTCTAAGCTACAAGTATCATGATAGTGCATTGATCTCTAACACTTCCATACATTATGTTGGGATGCAGTCAAGGTGTCTCGTATCGGTATCGGTTGGCGTAACGGTGCCCTCCGAAACCGATACGGATACGGGGGCGTAACGGCCCATAACGGCGCAAATATTTTTTTTTGCCAAAAAAATATGGATTAAATCCAGAATATTCTAAGCATTCCAAATATGCATTCATTTATAAATTGGAACATGTTTATGGTGGTGTAACGGTCCACTATTTGGTGAGAAGTTGTATCGGACTGTCTGATGAATTTATGAACCAAATAACCTGAATTTGACTTAAATATGTAATTTATATACTTAATAACTTGATATCATTTCTCCCAATAGTTCTTTAAAAAAATGAAATTAAATTCAGGTAGATGGAGTTGCCAATTTGGGGCTGACTTGGAGGACCAATCTATACACCAAATCAGCCTCAAATTCATGCAATTTATTGTCATTATTCCACTTATGAATTGGTGGACATTTATTGGATAGTGAATCATGAAAAAAATCAAAAGTCCCTATTTTAAAAAATAAAAGTCCACAAATTAACAATTAAAACTATTCAAACAATTTGATTTTGGCGTCGTGAGTTAGCAATTGCAGTCCATAATTTAATTGCTAAATTTTAAGTTAATATATGTCTCATGTACAACTTTTTAATGCTCGAATTAGGCGGGACTCGAATTGTGAAGTGTAGCACACGTGTCAAAGTTTTTTGGGCCCCACCCGTGATGAATGTGTTATATCCACACCGTCCATCCATTTTGTCAAATAATTTTAGGGCATGAGCCCAAAAATGAGGCACATCCAAAGCTCAAGTGGACTGTACCATAAGAAATAACAATAATTAAACGTTCACCATTAAAAATTTATTGGGGGCTACAAAAGTTTTAGATCAAGCTGACATGTGTGTTTTCTCTTCATCCACGTCAGTGTGACCCAATTAATAGGTTAGATTGAAAATAAACATTACAGTGGACCTTAAGAAATTTTTAATGGTGAGCGGTCTATAACCACTGTTTCCTATGGTGTGGTCCACCTGAGATTTGGATATTATTAATTTTTCAGATCCTGACCTAAAATGACGTGGCAAAATGGATAGACAACATGGATAAAATATATACATCATGGTGGGGCCCACTTGGGTCTGATCAGATCAGATTGGATGGAAAATAACCGTTACCGTGGGCCCTGCGAATTGTTTAACAGTGAAAATATTATCTCCGCTGTTATTTTTGGTGTGGTCCAGATGGTCTTTGGATATAATTCATTTTTTGGGTAGTGCTCTAAAATGATCTCTGAAAATAGATGAACGATGTAAGATGTAATAAATACATCACTGTGGAGCCCATATAACTTTGATCTCTTTGAACTGTTCGTACAACTCGGAGCTCGAGGAGTGTCGGCGCTTGTCTCAGCGCGACACGTACCTACAGCTAGGCAGCTAGCTGGTGGACGGTACGCCTGAAAAAAAAAAGAAAAGAAGAAGAAGCGAGAGAGGGAAACCAAAAAGAAAAAAGAGGGAGAGAGAGAGAGAGAGAGAGAAGAAGAAGAAGAAGAAGAAAGAGAAGAAAGAGAAGAAGAAGAAGAAGAAACGAATAGAGGTACGTTTTTTATTACTTTTTATTTTTTTATTTTTTTCAAGGCCCGTAACAACCGTTACGGGTTAGTAACGGTCGTTACGCCCGTAACGGGACCGTAACGGCCGATACGGGTACAAAATCGGGTAACGGCTGATACGACCCCAAAACGTGTAACGGTTCCCACCGTTACCATTACGTATCGGCCGAAACGTAACCGTTTTGGGACACCTTGGATGCAGTAGGAAAAAAGTTTCCAATGCAAAATAGCTACAACTGAAAATATTTGATGTTTCCTCGAGAAAATTTCAAATAATCAACGAACAGTTGGATTTATGCTGCTCAGCAAAAGAAGAGTGTGAAATTTGAATATATATACTACATGATTTTGAGGAGCTGATTTTTTTTTTTTTTTTTTTTTTTTGGGGTAGTTGCTGAAATGAAATTAATGCATTTCCATCTAACAGAAGTCACTATAGCAAAACAAAATTTCAAGTGCAAGTCGCTATTTTCTTTTTATTTTCAAATCATCCCAGTATTTTCAAAATCTTTGAGTTCCCACATGCCAACCTAATTAATGCAGGGACATTTTCACACCGGGCTCGAGTGAGGTCGCTTGTGGGATGCAGGGGCATACAGGGGAGGTCTCATGTTTAAGACTCCTCACCGGGGGTGATTAATGCGCATTTCACACCGGGCTCGAGTGGGGTAGCCTGTGAGATGCAAGGACACACTTGGGGTAGGTAGCCCGTGTGAGGCGGTACCCATGTGATTTGGGGCCCACGAGGGGGGTTCAGCCGAAGTCCTAACCCATGAGATGTGGGGCCTGGGTTATGAGATAAAGGGATTAATTCGTCATGCTCTAATAGTTCGAGCTTTTAGAGCAAGTGGTTAACTGTCCTGCATCAAATTGGTATTAGAGCGTTTGAGACTCCTCACCGGGAGTGATTAATGCATGGGCATTTTCACACCGGGCTCGAGTAGGGTCGCCTGTGGGATGCGGGGGCACACTCGAGGTGGGCAGGGCCCACGGGGGAGGTTTCGTGTTCGAGACTCCTCATCGAGGGTGATTAATGCGCATTTCACACCAGGCTCAAGTGGGGTAGCCTATGGGATGTGGGGACATACTCGGGGTAGGCGGCCCGTGTGAGATGGTACCCATGTGATTTGGGGCCCGCAAGGGGGGTTTCGGCTGAGGTCCTAACCCATGAGATGTGGGGCTTGGGCTATGAGATAAAAGGATTAATTCACCATGCTCTAACAATTCGAGCTTTTAGAGCAAGTGGTTAATTGTCCTGCATCACTAATAGTCATGCACCAACTGAATGAGGGGTGAGGATGTAAACCTAAAATCTCTTGAAGGATTATGCAGAATGAAAATTGTTGGAAGCCCCTCATCGCTAACAGGCCCAACTAAACTACAAATTTTTTTTTTGAAAGGTAATATTTTTATTAAAAGAAAAAGAACAATAGAACCCAAACCGAATAGAAACAGAAAAAACAAAGCAACTGGGAAAGAGAAAGCACTGGAGAATAGAACAACACACAAATAGAGAAAGGGCTTATTCCTCGACAGCCTGACACCCAAAAAAATAAAACCGAACCCCCAAAAACTAGGGGGCCCCAGTCTCTAAAAAGGAGTAGCACTCTAGAGAACACCCCTGCCGTTGAGCTTGAAATATTCCTAAAGCATCTATTTTCTTTTACCTAGGGCTCCACCAGAATCCGCATGCCACCCGAGATGAAGATCACCTATCAAGTTAGGCATAACCTAAGAAACCCCTGCTAGTCTGAGGACGCTCCACCAGATATCGGACGAGAAGGAGCAGTTTAACAAGAGATGGTCCATCGATTCTTTAGCTTTGAGACACAGAGGGCACGCATTCGGAATCAGCATCCATGCTTCCTAAGGTTGTCGATAGTCAGAATTCTTTTTCTTCCTGCGAGGTAGCCAAAAGCAGACACCTTCAACGGAACCTTGTAGAACCGATGTGACAATGGAAGGAAAAAAGAGGATGCAGAAAAGGACTTGTAGAAGGACTTAACAGAGAATTGACCCGAAGGCAATAACGACCAACAAATGGCATCTTTCGGCTTAAATGAGAGAGGAAGCGAAGTGCCCTACAATAAAGATAAAAGTGTAGTAAGTTCCTGAAATTCAAATTTTGAGAGATTTCACTGGAGAAGAGGAGACCTAGACCCTCCACTTCCTAAAGGGCTGAAGCGATCCATGACCAGGGCATTACGATCAGCGGAGATAGCGAAAAAAGTGTGGAAAGATTCAACGAGAGAGTGACTACCAATTCAAATGTCTAACCAGAATCTAATATTTTCTCCTCTACCCAAGGAAAAGGAGATTCTATCAAAAATAGGCGAGGCAGACCTGGCGATTCCTTTCCAGAGGAAAGAGGCTCGATAGAGGGAGGAATTTTTTGTCCACCACCTAGTAGTGGATATACCATTTTTCGCAGAACGGACTCTCCAAGAATTCCACATCCACATCAGGTAACGACCTGAAATGGAGATTGTCTTAAGAGGGTCTGCACACCTTGTCAGCAAAGAGCAGTTTAGGGAAAAAAAACTTGACGAAGATGTAATAGAGTTCATATCTGAATGAAGCTCATCTTTGACCATGATGGAAGAAACAACATTAGATCGCTGCCTAGCATTGGCGAAGGAATGGAAGAATCTAGTGTTCCAGTCGCCTGCTTTAAGCCAAGTAGCTCTAGACCGTTGGCACCATTTTATCTCCTATTCCTTTAACCTCGCACAATATTCCAAGGATAGAAGGGCTCTGGATTCGTTCTCTATTTCGGACAACTAACCAACTTCCTCTAGAAGGTCCAAATCCTGGATAGAAGCCAAAATGGAAGCCATTTCTAACTCCCGCTTTCCGAAGATCTCCCTGTGCCCAGCTTTGAGCTTTTCTTCCAGATATTGAAGTTTCTTGTGCAACACAGAACCGGGAGTTACCTCAACCTGGAAAGAAGACCACCAATCCGAAACCATTTCCCTGAATCCTTCCATCTCCAGCCACGCCAACTTGAACTTGAATGGTTTAGGGCCCCAGTTAATGACATCTGTGTCGAGCAAGATTGGGCAATGGTCGGACACAGGTTTAGGCAAACCATTTTGACGGGCAAAATTGATGTGGTTAATCCACTCAGGAGAGAAGGAAATAATCAAGGAGAGACATCGTAGGAGGAGACTTGTTGTTTGACCAGGTAAATTTAATAGTCCCCATTGGGATGTCTAGGAGACCATGTGTGGCAACCCAACCCACAAAGAGTCTCATAGAAGATGAAATGTTAGATTCGTTCGACTTTTCATATGAGAATCGCACCACATTGAAATTGCCGCCCAATACCCAAGGCAACCCCCATTTTCCTTGCATAAAAGATAATTCTGCCCAAAACAACGACCTATTAGCAGGGGTGGAGGGCCCATAAACTCTAGAGAACACCAACCGGAATCTAGAAGATTCACAGAAAACCACATTCACAGAGAAATCACCGATCCATCTGTCTTCTATGGATCTCAGAGAATGATCCCACAACACCACAATTCCACCCGCCGTGCCAGAAGCATCTAGGGCCTTCCACTCGATACCTTTCCTTCTCTAAATGGATCGAGCGATTCCATTGTTCATAGACTGGAGCTTGGATTGTTGTAGAACAATAATATGAGCTTTCGATCTGAAGCACATCTCTTTAACTTGAGATTGCTTATGAGGGCAACCCAAACCTCGCACATTCCAAGAGAGGATCTTCATCGGTGGACCAACCTGACCCCTCTACCCTTTCTTTTCTCTCAGGGGTGAAACTCCGTCACTCCCGATTCAGTAACACCAAGCCTGGTCAACTTTCTGTTGGGCTGGGACAACCTCTGAGTTGTGATTGGGGATATCCCATCGGCAATCACTTTGAAGCCTCTCTGAGCCACTAGCATGAAGAGAGCTATGTAGTCCTCATCAGTATCTCCAAACACTGCCCCCAACAATCTTCCGACATGTCTAACTGCATCCCTGATCCAACATTTTCTTTTGATAGCCTCCACTAGCCCTTTCAAAACTTCAGCCGAAATAACATACGGAGACACTTCCCCCGATGGGGAGAAGAACTTTCCAAATTGAAAGTTGTTCTGAGAGGAGGAACATTCTCAAACGACATCTGGACCTGACTCTCGTCTTCTTCACCTTGGGGTTCATGCTGGATAATAACCAAAGCTAGAGGTCCAACTGAAGGCGATCCTGCAGACAAAGAAGATGAACCTACATCCATTGCAAGGAAGGGAAAGGTGACAGACAAAGAAGAAGGGGAGGAGGGAGGAGTTTTAAAGACTTCTACCAAAACGGCAAGGCCAATCTGACAATTGAGAAAGGGGTCCTTCGAGACCTCAGACACGATTAGGGTAGAGAGACTAGGGGTGGCTTCTCGGATACTCTCATCATATGAGATGGAGTTCCATTCGCTTTCGGATTTGTCTTCCTCCCTAGCCTTTGATTCTTCTTCCGAGGGATCAAAACTAGGAGGGTCTTCTTGCTAGAGCTTTGCAGAGGGGTCAGACACCTCTTTGAAAGAAGGGTCTTTGTCCAGCACGTGAGAGACATTTCCCGCGTGAGATATCTGTTCAACGTGGCCTCCAAGCAGCATGGGTTCAAGAAACTGGTGCCCCATGTCTTCAGATGGGGCTCGGGAGGGATACATGGACTACATAGATGAAGAGTTTCCTTTCATACCTTCCAACTACGTGGGTTCAAGAATCCGGTGCCCCGTGTCTTCAGATGGGGCTCGGGAGAGACACATGGACTGCATAAATGAAGGGTTTCCTTTCGAACCTTCCAGCTACAGACACATAAAAAGCATTGGGCTCGAGGTGATCTCAACCTGGGTAGGGAGATCTTCTGGGACCTTAGGAGATATTGCTTTAAGCGTGCTATGAGAAGGGTTATCCGATAAAACGGGAATGAGGCTTTGATTGCATCCCGATATCTCATTCGATCTCGTTAACTGGGACGATAAATTGAGCTGAGACATGAGGTGACCTCTCCTGCTGCAAATCCGAGAAGGGATTTCATCTCCCCATCCCGATTCCATGCGTCCTTCATTGGGCGGAAGAGCGGCTTCCACACGAGACATGTTCAGAGGTTGCAGATCGCACATGACATAGGGGTGCATTGGTGCTCCGCGAGACACTAAGGTTGGAGGTCCTTCGTCCATAGCGGTTGGTCGGACGATGGGAGGTGTCACTGAAGAAATCTCGATCCCTTCCGGGGACACCCAGAAAGATGATTCCCTATATACTTTTAGAGGGAGAAAAAGACCACCCACTATACTTAAAGTAGTGGAGATGCTTTTAAGTAATTTCATTTTATTTCTTTAAAATCTTGATTTTTAAGGATTTCTTATTTTACGAAACTAACAATTAACTTTCCAAAAACAATAGCTGATCTTCTCTTCTTCCAACAAAAAAATTCTATTATGATTATTTTTATTTATTTATTTTTGTGAATGTGATGATGTTGAGATGGATGGGTAGGAAAGTAGAATTAAGAAATTTAGGTCATCCAAAGCAGCCGGGGAGTAATCTTAGGGAGCAGTTCAGTTACATGCAAAAAAAGAAAACAGAGAAGCCTTGCTGTTTGATGATCTTTTCAGTTAGAGAACAATTACCCCACTCAAAATGGGTACAGACAAGGGTGGAGTCAGCAACCCTCTTGTAGAGATTCAGTATTTCACTCAGTGCCATAGCTACAGTACATTCCAGAACTTGTTCTGCTTGTTGTTGTATTTTATTTTTGTTTTTAGTCTTTTCCTAGATTTTGTTTTTGGCTGCAGCCTAATAAATTTTCATCTTTTGAAAAAATGGTTTCTGTTGAGGAGAACCCCAAGCATCATGACTCATGACTTAGATTTCTGGTCTGAGGTTTACGGTAAGTGTAAGGAAAGCTTTTTTCCTTTTTCTTTTTTAAGTGTGAGGAAAGCTTTTTTTTTTATTTTATTTTTTATTTTTTTAAGTGTGAGGAAAGCTCCCTTAACTTTGTAAAGCGACTTCGTTGTTTTTCTTTTGAGTGGGGAAGGTGAAAATGGAGTCATAGCTCACCCACATAACCAAAGTTGAAGTAGGTGTGCATATGACGCTCAGGGAGAAGGCTCCTTTAAGAAGTGGAACATTGATTTAGGTGTAAGGACCTGAAAAGAGGACCCAGAAAAGGTCTAAGAGGACTTACATCGAGGTGGTGAGAAGGGATGGCCTGTTCACTTACTGAAGATAGGGTCCTCGGTAGGAATGATTGGCTAAACAAAATTCCTAAAGCCGACCCAAATAGTTGGGTCAGGGCCACGAGGATGATGATGATGAGTTTCTTGTTACTTACTAACTCAAATCCCTTTTTATATTTCCATGAGAATGAATCATTTTTCCCTGTAATACATTTTCTACAAAAAAAAAAAAAAAGGAAAAAAAAAAAAAGAAAAGAAGAAGAACATTTTGCTTACTATTTTAGCCAAGTCCAACCTCAAGAAGAGATTTCACGTACATTGAGTAAATGAAACAAGGACAGTACTTTGATTAGCATGACAAGAACATAACCAAGAAATCAGGACTCAGTAAGAAATAAACAAATATTTGAAGACACCATTGATGAGGCCAATAAATTATCAGAAAGTCACATTTGAAAGGTGATAAAATACAATTTTTTTACAGATAGTATTTGATATTCAAAAAGGGCATGCTCATTCCCAATGTTTGGATTATGTGTCTTACTGCTGTGGAATCCACTGAACATTTGTTTTAGTGCTGTGGAATCCATGGACCATTTGTTTCTGCATTGCATCTTTGTTAAAGTGGTGTGAGAGCGATTCTTCGATCTTTTTCAGTGCAGTTGGGTGATGCCAGGATTGATAGGGGAGTTATTCTTAGTATGGCACAGAGTTAATTAGGATCAGAAAAGAGTACTATGGAGGCTATCGATCCTTACAGGCTTAAAGTCAATTTGAGCTGAATGAAATGAGAGGTGTTCTGAAATAGCAGAGGCTTCCAGATGGTGTTCAGGAGCGGGAAATTGGATACCATTTTCTTGGGCTTTGATTTTTAAGCGCTTCATGTCTTGCACTGTTTCCTTTTTTCTTAATTCTTTATGGATTTCATTGTTGTAGATCGTTGCGACGATTTCTCCTCTTTTTCTTTTAATAAAATTAGCATGATCTTTCAAAAAAAAAAAAAAAGAATATTATTTATTCTCACCTTTCATTATAAGTGCCCAATACATACATCTACTAGATAATAAATTTTATTACTTTTAGCTAAATAATTATTGAATTTCTCCATGTGCTGCTTCTGGTCCCTGTTTGGTAGACACCTAAAAGTAAGCTGACCTCATTTTAGTTAACAGTAATTATGTACTAGAGATCTTGATCTCTAATACATGATGAGTTCATGTTAACAGTAATTACGTAGCAGAGATCAAGATCTCTAATACATCATTACTGTTAACAAAAAATGAGAACAGTAATAATTGCTTGTATTCAATTCCCAAAGGTAACAAACATACGTTATTAAGCATCAATTAGAAACTTGTCCCGAAAACTAAAGAGAGTAAAATAAAGCTTGCATGGGCTATAAATAAGTCTCGTTCAACAAATGTATCAGCTGATATGAAGATACAAACAGTCATTTCAGGTGAATTGAGATTAATTCATCATTCGGTGGTCACATGGACTATTAATTAATACCACTCAATAGATGCATCAGCTGATATGAAGATAACAGCGGTCATTTCAGGTGAACTGAGATTAGTTCTTATTCAATCGCTCATTACATAATGCAAAGTATTTAGCTGGAATGCCACTTGCATTAAAGGAAGTTCTCAACAAATTATTCAGTGGGTTTCAGGCGATAAATCAGCTACTTGAAGGCGTGACTTTTGCATTCAAGAGATTAATGTCTTTACTTGTATCTTTGGGAGCTCGTCGTCCTTGGTGCCGAGAAAAGCAAACAAGCTGGTGAATACACTTGCCAAAGAGGGGTTAATCACTTTATTTATCTTTTTTACTATTATCTTGCTTTCTTGAATAAAACTTTTGTTGCTGTACAGAAAAAAGACAAAAAAGAAGAAGCTCCTTGCAATATGTAAATTGAAATTTCAATAAAGGAAGAGACGTCTTAATTGGATGGATTAAAAACGAAATAATTACATGTCAAGCAGATCTCATCATTAATGGGAGAAGTACAAAGTGTGCAAATTTCATGATGGAAGAACATTTAAGTACAACTCTATAGCTTCTATTGAATCATTACAAGAATAATTAAGTAAACATTTATCTAAATTTCTGATTAGGTTGTAGAAATCATTTCTGCCAATTAACTATTTCTAGGGCTCTTTCACACAGATTATTAATCCAAAAACACAATGGAACTAGAAAGCAAGAGACACTGGCATACCTCATTCTGGAGCTTCTCCTGATAAAACCCAGCAGCCAGAGTTGCATCTGTGGCAAGGACACCAATTCGTACACTACTCCCAGCTTCGACTGGCTTCAAGTTTGCTTCCTTGAGCTCATTGGCGATGCACTCACCTACATGAAGAAAAGGAATGGAACAGCCCTCTGAAATCTCACCATGCCACGAATGCGAGATATGGCAAGGCATAACAATGCAACGGGCTCCTGATTGCTCAAGAAAGGCCCTTTTACGTCGTAGATTCTCCACAATAGCTGTATGATCTGATTGGTGACGGGCATTTCTTGAATTGAGGTAGGGAAAAGAAAGCTTTTCACGTGAGGAAAGCTCCTTATTTAACACTGGATCGCTGCAGACAAGGAATGGAAGGTTCTGTTCTCCATATTTTGAGCTCCAGCCAACAAGTTTCTTCAAGAAGTTCAGAGTAGAATCAGGCGATGCTCCTCCGATGATACCGATTGTATTGGCTTGCTTGAGAACGGAAGCTGAGGCCTGAGTGCCTGTCTGAGTAGAATCCATGTTGAAGATCTTAGATTCAGGTAAATTACCATGCTCATCTGTTGACAAGATAATTGAAGATGATCTTACAACGAATCCTTGATTGTAAGACCTGGTTTTGAACTGGGTCTTATGCTTGTTTATATTGCCCATGAGATGGGATGGGCAATTCAATGCATGGAATGACATTGTCATGCTTCTCCCTAACACCAAAATCTACCTACAAAAGCTTGTATATCTTCATGGATTCTCTAATTTGAGCCCCTAAAACATAAACCCAGCTCAAAAAACTGGTAAATCTTTTGATAAGTATCTCTGAACTTCGGCCCCTAAAACCCAAAACCCACCTCTAAAAACTGCTGAAATTTCATAGATTGTTGAAAATTCAGCTCCTGAATCCAAATCACCTCTTTACTACACTGACTTTTAATGGATTCTCTAAATTTCAGCCCCTGAAAACCAAAACCCACCTCTAAAAACTAGAAAATTTCCTAATTCCTCTAAATTTCAGCCCTAAAAACAAAAACCCACCTATAAAAACTACTGAACTTTTCCAATTCCTCTGATTTCAGGCCTATAAACCAAAACCCGCCTCTAAAAACTAGAAAATTTTCATAAAATCAATAACCTTTAGCACCTGGAAACAAGAACCCACCTCCAAAACTCAATTTCAATCCTGAAAACAAAAAACCAACCTCTAAAACCCTAAAACCTTTCTGGGCTATGCACAATTCAAACGCACAAACAACAATCCACCATCAAATTCCAATCTTTCAATGCTAAAGACGAAACAAAAAAAGAACCCAAGTAAATGACATCTCCCCTCCAACAAACATTTCATTGGCTCAATCTTTTCCGATCAAAGATCGTTCAATCATCGAATTTGGGAGGAATCTTAAATGCCTTTCTACCTATCACCTGTTGCCACCCAACTCCAGCGTCGTCTTCCTATCCATCATAGCAAAAGTCCAAGAAAATAGACTACAGGAAGCATGGATTTTCCTACCCCACACTCCCTGATTTTTTTATTTCTTGTTCATCCTCTTCTGACATTGGATTCTTGAAAGTTGAAATGAAAGAGATCGCAGTATGAAAGGGTGGGCCCCAATCTACTGTAAATGACCCATTTTTCATCTCCATTAACGGCTGTAAATCTCTCTCCTCCTTCCCTCCGCTGTCACTGTCGGAGCTCCCTCGGTCTCTATCTATGTGTACAATATCTCCCATCCAACATGTTGGACGAAAGTTACCGTCCATCCAGCGGATAACTTCCCACGTGTCATGTGAATGTGACATCCAACCCGTCCAATAAGTCGGACCCACCACGATGATCACCTCGTGTGTAAAAAATAAGTCCCATCCACTAATCGTGTGGGTCATACCATTTAAAATAATGTATAGTAATCTGATGATTCGGATGGGGCTGACTTTTACATTAGGGGATCCACATGTGGAACCAACCTATTGGACGGTTTGGATGTAGCGCATACATACGAGAATGATCTACTGGGCTGTGTATGGAATCCTCATAACATATCTGGACCGTCCATTAGGTCCAGTCCTCGATGGTCATGAACATCCATAACTGGACCCAAAACCATGTAATCTCTGTATTCTTAGCCATGCGTTAGTATTTTACTCTAATGATAATGGGGAAATCCCAAACGTCAATCTGGACGGTCCTTGTCAATCCTACCAGTGGGGCAAGGCATAGTGCAAAAAATCACACCGATCGGAAGATCCTAGCCGTCAGATTAGTTTCAAGATAAATGGACAATCAAGCTTAAATGAAGAAATAAAATTGGTCAACAACTGTTCAATGGATCTCATCATGGATTGCTTATGATTTCAAATAAACATCTATTCAATGGGTCTCATCATGGAATGCTTATGATTTTAAATAAACAATTCGATTGGATGATGCAAACCATCTAATCCATGGCTCGTAAAAAATGGATGGTTGTTACAAAACAGCCCATATTCGAAGGGTTAGGATCACTCACGGGCTTGATTTATGCATAGAGTCTTACACCTGTTGGTACGATTAAATGGATTGGTCGAATCTATGATTGGTCTTACCCCGTGACATTTGAAAGCTTTGAATAAAGGAATATTTACTGTAGAATTTTCAGGACTTTGAAATTCTAACGGAGTTGCTTTTTGAATAATGAAATTATAAAAATACCCTTATCTAAATTTTTTATTTGAAAGACAAATTCATTAAAAACGGAATGGAAAGACGAGGGAAAAAAGCCTGCTAAGAGGGCAAACAGCAGCTACATGCCTAATAAGAAGAAGTCACAACCAAAAAGACCCTTAATATTTGTAGCCCATTTTATCATTAAGCGTTTAGCCTTAGATGCCACCACCCCAGGAAGGTTGGAAGAATTCCTAAAGCATCTATTGTTCCTTTCACTCCAAATGGACCACCAGACAGTGAGAATGACCATTCTCCAGATAATAGTTTTCACTTTCCCTAATTTCACCCCATGCCATGCCCGAAGGAGGTGGTTTACCTCGTTAGGAAAACACCAATCCAAATTAAATCGAAGCAGAAAATCGACCCAGATGGATTGAATGAAAGAACAGTGTAGAAGCAAGTGGTCAATGGACTCTTCAACCCACATACAACACAAGCAAATGTTGGGCAGAATCATCCCTTTCCTCCTCAGATTATCTACTGTTAAGATTTTTTTTTTTTTTTTTTCAACCAGCCAGCTGAAAGTAAGGACTTTTGGGGAAGCTGGGTATTTCCAGAGAAAAGAAAGATTTGCCTTGGTGGAGAGCTGCTGCAAGTGAAGCTGGTCATATAGGGATCGGACTGAAAAAGAGGAGGATTTATCTGGTCTCCAATAAATGTTGTCCTCTGACAAAGGGGAAGGAGACGATGAGTATAGCTTTTCCAGAAGGCCTGCAAATTCTGGAATTTCCTTATCTTTGAGGCGCCTTTGCATTGCACGTTCCAGACAATTTTTCCTGCAGTAACTGCGTAAAGATCCGCCACAGAAGAGTCTTTAGAGGAGGCGAGAAGGTACATATTAGGGAAGGTAGTCTTTAGTGGCTGATCCTCGATCCATATATCATCCCAAAACCGGATTTTGTCGCCATTACCGAGCACAAAACCAACAGCTGAGAGGACCTCTTGTTTCGTTTTCATAATATCTTTCCAGATGTGCGATGCTTTGTAAAGAGAAGAAGACGGAGTCCACCTGCCACCATGGGAATTGCCATATTTAGCCGTGATGATGGACTTCCAGAGACTTCGATCTTCCGCCCCTTATCTCCAGATCCACTTGCCGAGAAGAGCATCATTCATAGCTTTGAGATCTTTAATCCCAGCTCCTCCATTAGACAAGTGGAGACAGACCTCAGACCACTTTAGAAGATGAAACTTCTTCCTTTCTGCCTTACCACACCAAAGGAAATCACGCCTTAATTTATCAATGGACACCAACACCGACACCAGACATTTGAGGAGAGACATGAAGTATATAGGGAGGTTTGAGAGTGCAGCTTTGATTAAGGTGAGGCGGCCACCTAGGGAGAGGTATCGACTTTTCCATCTCGCCAGATAAACCTGAAATCGGAGGATGACTTTGTCCCAAACAGATTTGGGAGGTTTTCCAATTCACAGTGGAAGACCCACAAACGAAGACTGGAAGGAGGCAGCAGCACAACCAAAGACTTGTGCCAGCGACTCAATCTTAGCACTTTCCATATTGATTCTAAAAATTTTGATTTCGCCAAGTTGACCTTCAGACCAGAAACCGCTTGGAAACAACGGATAGTGGTTCGAAGGTTTTCCACCTGATCGCTCGAACCTTCAGCGAAAATTAGGGTATCATCAGCATATTGGATGTGGGAGATCGGACTTGCCATACCTTTTATTTTGATCCCACTGAAGAGGCCTTCCTCCTGACCTTTATGTAGCAGTCTAGACAGGGCTTCCCCCACAATAAGAAATAAGAAGGGGGAGAGGGGATCTCCTTGCCTTAAACCTCTAGAACTTTTAAAGAATCCCTTTGGAGAACCATTAAGAAGAATGGAGAAGTGTGTGGAGCCTATACATTCTTGCATCCAGGCTCTCTATCTATCTCCGAACCCCATGCATTTCAACAAATATTGTAAGAAATCCCAATCTACATGATCGTAGGCCTTTTCGATGTCCAGGTTGCATATAATATGCTTTTGACCCGATTTGGAACCAGTATCTAAGCATTCATTAGCACTAAGAGCGGCGTCAACGATCTGTCTGCCTGTAATGAAAGTATTCTGGTTATCTGATATCAGCTTTCCTATAACCTTCCTCAAACGCATCGCCAAGACCTTCGCCGGAATCTTATAAGGCCCCCCCAATAAGCTGATCGGCCTAAAATCTTTGGGGGAAGCAGCACCTGGCAACTTAGGAAGCAGAGCTATGAACGTGGCCCCTAGGCTGGTAGAGATTCTGCTCCTTTTGTGAAAGTCATTTAGATAATCTGTAACTTCTGATTGGATCAGCTCCCAAAAGTGAGAGAAAAAAGAAATCAGGAAACCGTCCGGACCTAGGGCCTTATCAGTGCCGAGGGAATCAATAGCGTGTTTGATTTCTTCCTTCAAGAAAGGAGCTTCCAACATATCTGCCTCCTCCCCAGTAATTCTGTTGAACTTCTGTGTGTATAACATCCAAACCATCCAACCCTTATCTAAAATTTTAATTAAAAAGTAGTGAAAATCAATACATGTGGGGCCACCGCATATGTGTATAACATCCAAACCATCCAACGTATACACCAAACCATCAGGCCTATTAAATCATCATATTTGCCATACTTGAATTTGGATATTCTAATAAGTGGTGTATATTATATTTTTATGGATCCATATACTTTATTATTGTACCCACCATATTTTTTGGTTTGCTAATAATAATGTTGGTTTTTATTTGTTATACAATTGGATGTCAAACACATATCATAGTCCCATAATTCTACATTTTACTTTGTAAAGAAAAATGAATATAGTAATGTAATTTTTCCTTTGAATAAGCACTAGTTGGAAAATACCAGTTTCTCAAAATATTATTTGATAAAATCTCAACCATGAAAGAATTTTGCAGTAAAAATTCATAAAATAAAAATAATTAATAAACTAATGTGTTTGGACAAATAAGAAAAGGTCTCAAGTCCAATCACTTTGAACCACGAGGTATGTTCCACCCAACATATAATTCCCACGTGGTAAGTGCACATGAAATCCAACTCTTCCAATTGGTTGACCCATTGTGAGGATCACTTGGTGTAAAAATCACCCTTATCTACTCATCAAGTGGGTTAAACCATGAAAATAATGTGCAACCATTAGTAAGGACCTATTTGGATTGCAAATTACATTAGTAATGCACCGTGAAAGTGCAATGGTTACAAATTACAATACTTGTTTTTTTTTTTTTTAAATGTTACGATTGATTGATAATTTTTGTGTTAGTTTATTATGGTAAAATTATCATGATGGCATTTTATATTATTTCAATGTGAATTCATTGAGAAAGAAATACACTTATGTACGTGTTTTGATAGAATATTTTATCTATAATGTAATTTAAAATGATGATGCTTAAAATTACAATACCTGGCTCCGAATACATTTGCATTTGACTGCTAAATGACATGTTTAAATGATCTTGGCGAAATCATAATAGTGACACATTTACGGTAAAATTATTGATGTAATTCGTAAACAAGCCCAAAATAACAAAATATAAGTGTGGTCTAATTAATGAGTCGATATAGCCAATGTGACACATTCTTACACAAGGTGGTCTTCATTATTGAGCAAACCCATTAGATTGGTTTGTTGCCATGCGCACATGAACAATTGGAAGTTATCCATTGAGGGAACCATAACTTATGGTCTAACCAGTTAGACTTAATATCTTCTCATATAAGATGCTTATAAGGTGACCATCTATAAGGAGATAGCTAATAGATATTGCATGTGATATGTAGGTAGAGAGAGAGAGAGAGAGAGAGAGAGAGAGAGAGAGTGGTTTGCAAGACTTGGGAGAGAGTATTTGTTTCTATTGTGCAGGATGCTTAGCATTCTGCCTTTAATTTGGCTGCAGGTGCAATTCGGTCGACTGAGAAATTTAGAAGTCAACCGAACCACACCGTGATGTTTCCAGTCGATTGAAGATTGTTTCGGTTGATAGCTCGGCTCAGCCGATCGAAGGTATGATTGGTTGCTTGCACATTTTTGCGTAAGTAAAATATATTTAAGTCTAATTTCGAATAAGGGATCTGTACCGACAAGTGTTTTCTCTTAAGGGCCAAGGGTTTTGCTAATGGATAGGGTTTCTATACTTGTAAGGGTTTGGGAAGAATTTTCTCAAGGGATCTAAGGTTTTCTAGAGGTGTGCATTGCGAGGAAATATCTGGGTTTTGTCTGTAATCGAAGAAGGTGAGTACTGTAAGACTTTGATTATAATGGATTTCTATCGCTTTGTACCATGGTTTTTTTCCCGCAAGGGTTTTTTTACGTAAATATCGTTGTGTTTTGTGGTTGATTTCTTTATTGTTTGGTTATTATGCTTTTTCGATTGTTCTATTTTTGTTGTACATGCTTTTGTAAAGCGTGCAGATTGATGGTGGTATTAGATCCAAATTTCTAATACCTAGGGTTAATCTGTGTTTGTTATGGGTTCTGAATCCCAACAAAGTGGTATCATAGAGTCAGGTCTAAAACTTTTGGGAATCTAATGAAGATGTCAGGGTCGAAATTTGATATACATAAATTCAATGGGAAGAATAATTTCAGTTTGTGACAATAAAAGGTAAATGATATTCTAGTTCACAAGGGATGAGCAAGGCGTTGTTGGAGACTAAACCAGAAAATATGTTAGATGATGTCTGGAGTGATCTCAGGGAGAAAATTATGATTACCATCCGTTTATATCTGTCAGATGAGGTAATGTACAATGTCCTAAATGAGGAATCTCCCCAGGAAATGTGGAAGAAACTAAAAGACCTATATATGTCGAAATCTCTCACAAATAAGTTGTTTGTGAAGAAACAATTTTTTGGTCTTCAGATGAAGGAAGGATCAGATCTCGTAGAGCACATGAACTTATTTACAAAGCTACGTAGCGAGTTGTTAAGGCTTAAAGTGATGTTAATGAAGAAAATAAAGCGACGCTACTTCTAACATTGCTTCCCACATCGTACGGCCATCTCGTTACTATTCTATTGTATGGGAAGAATACAGTGAAGCTGTAAGAAATCATCGCAACTCTTATTTTTAATGAGATGAGGAAGAAACCGAGTGATGAGGACTCTCAGGCGGAAGGGCTAGTCATGAAAGGGGGTCAGGGACAATGCGATTTATGGAGAAATCTCGATTTAAAAACAAGAAAATTTCTAGATTAAAGTCGAAGGCAAATGACATGTTTTTACTGTGACATTAAGGAACATTTCAAGAGAGACTACCAGAAATGGAAGAATGACCTGAAAAGCAAAGAAAAATGGAACACAAGTGAATCGGCCAGTGTAGTAGAAGAGAGCTCAAAAGGAGATCTCCTCTCAGTCCCTTCAACTACGAGTCATCTTTCACACACATGGATTCTAGATTCAGAATGTTTGTATCACATGACTCTGGATTAGACCTAGTTTGATCCTTACAAGTCCTATAATGGTGGAAGTATTTTGATGGGGAATGACACATCCTGCCAGGCCATCGAAATATGAACCATAAAAGTAAGGATGTTTTTTTTTTTTTTTGGTTAGCTTGTTAGTACACCCACTGTCAGTTCACACTTCATTGTTAGCCACCCCCACTAGGGATCGATACCAAGAGGATGTTTGTCATACAGACTCTAGGTGATGTCAGGCATGTTTTGGATCTGAAGAAAAATGTGATATCCCTAGGGTTATAAATATGAACGGGTGCACGTTCACCGCATTTGGTGGTGTAATCAAGGTCACCAAAGGTGTAATGGTGTTAATCAATGGACATAAGGTTTGAAATATATACAAGCTGGATGGGAGCACAATTATAGGTGAGGCCGCTACCACATCACACGTAAAATTCAGCATAGATGACATAAATCTATGGCGTATGTGGCTAAGGTATATGAGTAAGAGGGGCGTGATGGAACTCCATGAACGAAAATTGTTAAAAGGAGTTAGGGCATATAAGGTGGATTTCTATGAGCATTACGTTTATAGGAAGCAGTGCAGGGTAAGGTTCGAGACTTCTATACACACTAGTGGTAGGGAGCTCCACTATGTTCATTCTGATGTCTCGGGGCCGGTGATAGTATCGTTTAAGGGAGGGGCATGATACTTTGTGAACTTCGTAAACGATTACTCGAGGAAGGTTTGAGTTTCCTTCATGAAACACAAGTCTGAGGTGTTAGTTAGGTTCAAGCAATGAGAGACAGAGGTAGAGAAACAAATTGAGAGACATGTTAAGTGCCTCGAATCAGATAACCATATGGAGTACGGAGAGATGGGATTCATGAAATTGTATAAGGAACAAAGCATCATTAGACACTTCTTAATTCCAAGGACTCCACAACAAAATAGGGTAGCATAGAGGATGAATAAAACTCTATTGGAGATAGCAAGAAGTATGTGGTTTCATGCGGTGTTGCCTAAAAGCTTTTAGGCTGAAGCGGTGAACATGACATGCTATATTGTAAATCGTTCACCACCCATAACGTTGGACTCTAAGGTTGTAGAGGAAGTATGGACAGGCAAGGACGTCGATTACTCAAGATTAAGGATCTTTGAGTGTCTGGCATATGTCCACATGTAGAGTGGACAAAGGCTAAAGTTGGATCCAAAGTTTGTGAAGTGCATCTTTTTCGGATATGAAAAACATGTCAATGGCTACAAGCTTTGGGATTCAGTTTCACATAATGTTGTCATTAATAGAGATGTTATCTTCGATGAGGCATCAATGTTGAAGGCCAACAAGGAAGCTACAGAGAAGTGAGAAAAACATGGTGAGACTGAGAAATTGTCGGTGCAGGTGGAGCTAGTTGAGCCTATGATGTTCCTAGTCGACTAAAGATTATTTTGATTGACTGAAGGTGTGACTGACAGTTTGCACATTTTTTGTGTAAGTAAATGGTATTTAAGCCTAATTTCGAATTAGGGCTTGTATCGACGAGTGTTTTCTCTCAAGGAGCAATGATTTCTCTAAGGGAGAGGGTTTCTACACTTGTAAGGGTTTGAGAACGGATTTTCTTAAGGGATCTAGGGTTTCTTAGAGGTGCACATTGTAAGGAAATATGCGAGTTTCGTCTGTAATAAAAAAAAAGGTGAGTGGTGTAATATCTAAGGATTTGATTATAATGAATTTTTGTTGCTTCGTGTTGTGGTTTGTTCCCACAAAGGTTTTTCAGGTAAATATCATTGTGTTTTGTGGTTGATTGCCTTAATGTTTGGTTATTCTGTTTATTCAATTGTTCTATCTTCATTATACGTGCTTCCATAGAGCACGTAAATTGATAGTAATATTAGATCTAAATTTCTAATACTTTGACTAATATGAGTTTGTTAGGGAGTCTGAATCCCAACAATTTTGTTAATTGTCTCGGTATTGTAAAGAAAATGTGTCATCATTATGATTTTACCATAATTAAACTGAATATAAGAATTATTAGTGAAATATAAATGTATTAAAAAAGAAAATAAAGAAATTTGTAATTGTTGAACTTTTTTATAAAATTATGATAAAAATCTTGAACCCAAATAGTGTATCAATATATTTGATGATCATTTTAATGTAAAAATTGCTTGTGTATCATCGACCACACTTTGTAAGAGTATTGAAAGTATTTTCTATTCAAATAACTCTCATTTGGGTTTCCTCTTCTCATGCAAGTGACGTTGGTTTGACCCTCAGCCTTCCATGTTCTCGTTAAAGAGACCATAGCTGGCCCATGCCCCAAAGGTAAGAATAAAAATTTGAGAGATAGCAACCAACTAGTGTACGTCTTTGTTTGAACATGAACCCTGCTGTATTTCTCCTTTCTAAGTCTTTTTCTTGTCCACAAATCATCGGTGGATTTCAGCAGACATGAAAATCCGAGAGTAATGCTTGCTTGCGCGCCTTTGCACACGTGTCTTATGCACAAAATTTGAATTGTCCATGTGATGCGGGATCCCTTGAAACCTTATAAGTCCAAGTTTCAGCCCGATACAAAACCCTGCTGGACCATGGCAAAAGGAATAGTTTCCTCACTTGATTTGCATTTCTCTTTGTCATGGCCCACTAAAGTTTTGGATGGCTGAAAATTGGACTATCACTGTTCACATTTTGTGCTTAAAATACCGTGCAAAGTGCACATGGGTACTCACATATAATAAAAAAATAAATGTGCGGGGTGAACATTCCAATATATATAGGCCGGTTCTTTACTTCATATATATATATATATATATATATATATATATATATATATAGAGAGAGAGAGAGAGAGAGAGAGAGAGAGAGAGAGAGAGAGAGAGAGAGAGAGAGAGAGAGAGAGAGAGAGAGAGAGAGAGAGAGAGATGAAGCCATTTCTTTCCCACCAATACATAAAATGTGTAGAATTTCCAATCCGTGCAAAAGGTGGGCCGCATGATTGTTATGATCTAATATGAAACCGTTGCCTTTTCACTCATTGAGTGGGTCACACGAGTATACTAAGTCATACCATTTGTTATCCATTGATTTTGATATTGCCACTCAATTGAGAAATGCATGTCTGATTTACAGGTCAGGCGATATTATTGTGGGGCCCACCTTTTCATACTGATAGGATATTCGACAATCAACACGTGTGGCATGTTGGCGGCAACAATAGGGCTACCCTATTGGAGGACTATCGTGGACCAGTTATAGATGAAAAATCACATTCATCCTACTCAGAGTCAATTTGCATACGGCTATGCAAAAATTGCATGCGGGCCTTATAGGCTCAGCCACTAGCTGACCCAGCTTGAACTCGGCTCAACTCGGTCCACGTGCCTGACTAGCCAGCTTGACTCGGTTCAGCCAGCACTAACAGCATGGGCACTTCAAGCCGAGTTCGGGCCAAGATCAAGCTTGTGCGGCATTTTCACAAACACAGAGTACTTTCAATTTCTTACTGTATATAAAACAATAGTAGTTGTTTACAGGTATTTCATCAAACACTTAATATACAACATCAAAATTAAGAAAAAATAATATTTGTTTCATATACATACCTTCCTTGCCACTAGCTAACACTTCGTTGTGTCAATTTCATCAAACACTTGGTGAGCGACATCAATATCAAAGTCACCGAACTAGTTTGATCTGAATTCGGTTAGACTTGGGATTTGATTTGAGTCGAGTCAAGCTCGGGCAAGCTTGAACTTTTTTCGAACTCAAAAAATCAACTCCACTAGGCTTGAACTCAGTTTTGAACCGAGTCGAACTTTTTCAAGTCGAGTGGAGTCGAGTGAGCTAACCGAGCTAACTCGGTTCATGTACAGCCTTACATGTGGCACACCGTGCATTAGTGTACAGGCAAACATGCTTGAGATCCAAGCTGTTCACGAGGCAGCCCCTACCAACTCATGGTCCTCATGCCATAAAATGAACTCCGAAATGCGATCACATGAATAAGACATATACATCAAGGTGGGCCCACAAACTACTCAGCAAGTAATCCACGTCCTAACTATCTCACGCTCTATTAGAGCATTAAATAATTGGCTGTCATTTAGTGAGCTGCTACTTACCATAGGGGTGGGTTAGGTGAGACCCATATCCACCAAAATCCCAGTTGGGCCATAGTACAGAAACAGTGGTGATTAACCATTAAAAACTTTTTGTGACTTAGAAAAGCTTTGGATCAAAATGATATTTATGTGGTCTCTTCATCTAGGTTTTTAGTACATTATCAACAGGTTGGATGGCAAATAAACATTCAAGTGGAATCTATGAAATTTTTAATAGTAGGGTTCAATCAGTACTGTTTCCTATGGTACGGTTGACCTTAGATTTTAGTTATCTTTATTTTTTGGATCATGGCCTACAATAAGCTTTCAAAATGGTTGGAGGGTATGGATTTAAGTTACATACATCACTGTTAGCCCTACAGTTAGGGACTCCACCCACCTTGTGTTTGATTTTTCAGTTCATGGTAAATGCCCGGTAAATTAGTAATGATTATTACCTTGCACATTTCCTCGTACTTGATTTGACACTACTTTTTTTAAAGCAAAAGTTATGAAGGTAACAAAATATTTGTGGGTCCCACTGTGATGTGTGTCACTTATCCACACCGTTCATCCATTATGCCAGCTGAATTTATGACATAAGCCAAAAAAACGAGGCATATCCAATAGGTGGGCATATCCAATAGGTGGACCACGCCACAGGAAAAAGGGAATCCAACACTTAGAGTTGAAAAATTTTTGAGTGACTATTTCTTTTAGTGTGGGCCACTTGAGTGCTAGATCTTTCTTAATTTTTGGCTTGTATATCAAAAGTCTGTTGTAAAATGAATATATCATGAGTCGGGATCCTCTGTTACCGGGTCAACAGGATTTTCCTATTACCCTAGTGGTTTTTTTTTTTTTTTTGGCGTCCGAAGCTTTTTATTTTTTTTTTATTTTTTCAGTGAGTGTTGACGTGGACCAATGAATTCTAGGGTATTAGGAATTCTCTGTTGACCGGGTAACAGAGGATCCGGACTCATATATCATATGCATCACCATTTCAAATGCACAAATTCCCATGAATTTTCAAACGCCGTGCAATGGTAATAATTACTCATTCTCACGGTATTTATGTTTGCTTTGGAAAAACTAATGGGGTGGAATAGGTGGAAGGGATCGGTATCTATGCTATTATTTTCAGAGATCTGGGCCATCCATCAGCAGGAACATGTCATCAAATATATTGTTGGTCCACTACGGGCCGTCAAAAAGAAGACCAACAGTAAAAGCTCAACTTACACGTGCGGCTCATGATGAACATGCTACCCTGGTTTTGGGCACATGAAATACCAGAGCCTGCTCTGATGAATGGCTCGGATCTTTAGCACGTGTTACATATACACTAATCCCTGACACGTATTCTGCCGGTGAATAATGTTCCCTACCCCAGGACGGACGCGAATTACCTCCGCCGGCCACAGGAAGTTCCCGTGGCCGGAAGCTATGTGGGGCTCACGGATATTTGCGTGACAAATCTACTCTGTCCGTCAGTTTCCCAAGGCCACAGTAGTATAGGATTCCAAAAATCAGATAGATAAAATACTCAGGCGGACTACATGATATGAAACAGTGGAAAGAGATGCGTAAAACCTTCCTCCAGCTGACCATGAGTTCATGTGCCAATTTAGAGGTGTACACGAACCCAGCTAGCTAGCTCGGTTAGCTGGCTTGACTCGACTTGAAAAAGCTTGATTCGACTCGGTTCGAAGTTGAGTTTAAGTTGAGTTGAACTGATTTTTTGAGCTTGAAAATGAGTTCGAGCGGAGTTCGAGCTAGCCCCAGCTCAACTCAATTCAGATCGAACTCAACTCGAATCAAACTTGGATCGAACCAATTCGATGACTCAGTTACTTTGATATTAATGTTGCTCACCAAGTGTTTGATGAAATGACCCAACGAAGTATGACTGGTAGCAAGGAAGGTATGTATATGAAACCAATACCATTTTTTTTCTTGATTTTTATATTGCTTAGAAGGTGTTTGATAAAATACATGTAAAACCATTGCTGTTATCTTAAATACAGTGAGATTTTGAAGGTGCACACCAGGTGTTTGTGAAAATGCTGCACAGGCGAACTCGACTCGATCTTGGCTCGAACTGGCCCGAGCTGCTGACCGAGCCGAGCTAGCCAGTTAGGCTCGAGGACCGAGCCGAGCCGAGTTCGAGTCGAGGTTAGCTAGTAGCCAAGCCGAGTCGAGTTGAGGCCAGCTCGACTCAGTTCGACTCGATGTACACCCCTATATGCCATCCACATCGGCCATAGGTTTAATAATAATGAACGCGGATTACGTCCTACCCCCACCAGTCTCCAGCTAGGAATGGGCAGGAGCTTTGAGTGGCCGCCGTGATGTATGAGTTTTATCCACACTGTCCATCCATTTATCCATAACATTTCAGGATATAGGTCTAAAGCTTAGGCAGATCTAAGACACAGGTGGACCACACAATGGGGATTAAACTATTACCATTGAAAACTTCTTAGGGATGACATAAGTTTTGGATCGATCTGATATTTATGTTTTCCCTTCATCCAAGTCTAAATAACTTTATGAATAGGTTGGATGGTAAATAAACATCACCATGGGCCCTAGAAAAGTTTCAACGGTGAGCATCATCACCACCACTGCTTCTTGTGGTACGGCCCACTTGAGCCTTGGATTTTCTTAATTTTTTGTCCCTTTGCATAAAATGTCACCAAGAAGTAGATAGACAGTGTGGATAAAACCCATACATCACAATTGCCACTTAGAGCTCTTGCCCATTCCTAGTCGGAGACTTGGGGTAGGATGCAATCCGCGTCCATTGACACTAGAGTTGTACATAAGTTGAACCGAATTGGGTTTGGCCAGCCTGGCTCGGCTCAGCTAGCCCGCTACCCTAACTTGAACTCGGCTCGACTCGATTCTTAGGCCTAATTGGGCAACTAGGTTTGGCTCAACCAATAGCTCGGGCTAACTCAAATTGAGCTTGAGCTCGATCTTTCAAGCTGTCAAGTTCAAGTCTACGAGTTGAGTTTGAGTTTAAATTTTATATATATATATATATATATATATATATATATATAAAATGTATAACTTATTTAGGTATATAAATATATATATAATATTTATACTAAGTGAACCTGATTCAAGTGGAATCGATTATAACCGAGTCAAGTTTGGGAAAATTTCAAGCCGAGTTGTGTCAAGTTGGGTCTAGCCCAAAATTAGCTTGAAATTTTTTCTAAGTTTGAAAAATCAATTCGAGTTGGCTTGAATCAAGTTTCAAGCCGTGTCAAGTCAAGCCTTTTCGAGTCAATTCAGACGAGTTAACAGCTAACTCAGTTAGTGTACAGCTCTAATTAAAACTCAAATAAACTGTAAGTACAAATATCAACATACAAAACTTCCATGGGCATCAAAAAGTTTCCAATGGTAGTGGTTCAATCCCCTCTTTTTCATATACATGAGTTTTGTATCTTCCTGGACTGCTGTCCTACTGTTGTTGAGAAACCGATGGACGGAAGTGGATTTGTCACAGCATCTCTGTGGGCCTCACATAGCTTCCCACCACAGAAACTTCCCCTTGCACGGGGCACAGACAATTCGCAATCCCACAGGGAATTCACGTTGCGTCAGTGTAGGAAATATCTCCAAAACCCATGTCGCCCGTGGATGAATTTAAGCTCCTCGCCCTGAGGTGTCCATTGAGAAATACTTCGATATACTCAGGCATAGCATGATGGATGATACGCAGGCAGACAGAAACTATTGACAAATTACATACAAGGCATGATATAAACTCAAGATAAACTGTCCAAATTATGGATATCAATTTACACATGTCATGTAACAAAATATACTCTCATTTGGTTACCTAAAAATTAGATTACTGGGCCTTCATTGGATGATTAAAAATAAAAAATATTAAAAAGTCTTATTTTAAAAAACAAGTGTACACAAATTAAAGATTAAGATTGCTCAACAGATCTTATTTTTAACATAACTTAGTGATAAATTGGTTCCACAATCTAGCCAGTTTAACCAAATATTTTGGAAGCGGATTGCATCATACTCCCACCTGTCTCTAGCAGGGAACGGGCAGATCTGTGTAGGGACTCACCGTCATGTATATATTTTTTCATGCTGTCTAGCCATTTTCCTATGTCATTTTAAAGTACGAGCCTAAAAATAAGACAGATACAATACAAGATGACTTATATTTAATGCTTTATGCATTTAATGTAACTTAAGCTTCCTATTTAGTGTGGTGCACTTAAGTGTTAGATCTACTTCAGTTTTAGGCTCCTATGATCTTAAAATGATTTTTTAAAAAAAGGATGGATGGTAGCATGGATGAACAAAAACATCACAGTGGGCCCCCTACACAGATCTTCCCATTCTGGACTAGAGAGGGAGTGGTAGGATGCAATTCACTTTCATATATTTTCTGCATATAAATTTTATATCAAGCAATCATAGCACAGGCAATTAGTGTATCAAATAATACCCTAATACATAGCTCAAGTGGTAGACTGAGTGAAAGATACCTCGTTTCAACACTGAGGTCTTGGTATCGATCCCTAGTGGGGGTGGCTAACAGTGAAGTGTGTGAACTGACAGTGGAGTGTACTAACCAGCTAACAGAGAAAAATAGTGTATCAAATAAGAGAAGTTATTTGATACTCTTGCGGCATATGATGCTTAATACACAAGCTCTTGGATATGGTGCATGTGATACACATGAACTCAAATTAAGTAATTAAAAAAAAAAAAGAAAAAAAAAAAAAAAGCAAAGTAGATTAGTTGAACAATCCTAAGAACTGATTAGGAGACAGTTATTACAGCCATTATACCTTATAATGGCTAAAAGTTTTCTAGAGGAAAAAAATACAATCACCTTTTTTCTTATAGGCACTCACACCTGACAACTCAAACTCATGACCTTGTGTTTAAACCTTCATAAGTCTACCACCAAGGTCTGAGTAAGGACTTAAAACAAATAAAATAACATAAAAATATAATCACCTATTTCAAACTGTTAAGGTTGAATGTCTTCAGAATGGCCATGATAGCCCCGCATTGTATAATAACCTCCCCGTTATGGCCATTGTATGTTTTCTTTTAGTTCAAAATTTTAATATTTCGATTACTACTTAAGTGGGTTTTTTTTTTTTTCATAAATCATTTAAAATGATTCCTACAATTTGGACAGTTTAGTTTGAATTATTTGTACATCAAAGCAATTATAGAGTAATTTCTAACTGCTTGTGTGCCGTCCATCACACCCTGACAGAGTAGCAAAGTATTTCTTATGAAATAACTCCCCATGCACATTATACTCAGGCTCCTCATGCGAGCTAGTGACCGTTGGTCCTGTACTCGGGCTTCCCGTACGTTCTCATGAAAGTGACCGTTGGCCTGCATGCTGGATGGTCCATGCCCCTAAAGTAAGACTCCAAAATTGGGTGATCCAAGCCACAGGTGTCTTTTTTGTTTGAACATGGACTCTGCTGTGTTTCTCCTTTCAACGTCTATTTCTTGTCTGAGAATCAGCTGTGGATTTGAGCTGAAAACGAAGATACCGTTCAAAGCCTCGGTCGGGGTTCATTTAATATGATTCCTGGATCTTTACAGCAATGCTTACCTACAAGAGGTATATACAGTTGAACTGCTCAGCTGGGACCGTCATCTCACACCATATATACAAGTACAAAATCTTAACAGTCTACGTGATGCATCACTCCATTAAATCATCAGAGCTTAAATTTTACTTTGATCCAAAGTTTTAGTGAGCCATGGAAAAGAAAATCATTTCCCTCCCTTGATTTGGCTATCTCTTTTCTTTGTGACACGAGTTTTGGATCAGATTGAAAGTTGATATTTGTGTTTTACTTTCATCTGTGTGACCCATGACCTTACAAACAAGTTGAATGGAAACTAAACGTCAAGATAGGCCTAAAAGAGATTTCAACGTTGGGCATCATTGTTCGCACTGCCTTCTATAGTGCGCTACACTCGAGCTTTAGATTTGCCTCATTTTCTTATCACCCCCTAAAATGATCTCATAAATGAACATACGGCATATGTGTGTGTATATATATATATATATATATATATCATGGTAGGGCCTACATAACTTGGTGGTGCCACCACACCACCGACCTCAGTGGTGTGGTACACCACGCAATCGGCTTCCCATTTTCTAATAGTTATGACTGCAAAAATATTCCTACAATAAGATGTTTTGTATAAACCACCCCTACTTGGAATTATTAATTGATTAATTTGTTTTTGAACTATTACTACGTAGAGTCGATTTGTGTATGGCAATAAATCTTACACACAACACACGAGTGTACAGGCAAACGTGCTTGAGATCCAAGCTGTTCATGAGGTAGCCCCTACCATAGATGTGAAATTTTCAAATTGATAAAACAATCTTAGCCGCTAAACTTGAGGGAAAAAAGATTACACAGCCTGATATTGATGAGCATGCTACCCTGATTTTTTGGCCTATGGCATATCACGGCCACAAGCTGATGAATGGCACGGATCTCTGGCATGTGTAACGTACACACAGCTCCCCGACACGTTTCCTGTCCTTTAGACAAGGAGCCGCTTGCTGAACAATGGCCCTTACCCAAGGGCACCCAGACAGCTAGCTGAAGTCAAAGCTCTGTGGGTCCAACTGTGATGAATTGGTTTTATCCACGCCGTCCATCCATTTTTTTCAGCTCATTTTAGGCTATGAGCCCAAAAATGAGATAGATCCAAATCTCAGGGGCACTACACTATAGGAAAACAGTGGGGATTGCACGTCCACCATTAAAAACTACCTAGGGCCCACTGTAATGTTTATTTTCCATCCAACCAATTGATAAAGTCACACAGAATGGAAAACACAAATATCATCTGGATCCAAAACTTCTTAGGCCCCCGATGAGTTTTAAACAGGTGTTCAATACCTACTGTTTCCTGTGATGTGGACCACTTAAATTTTGATATGCGTCATTTTTTAACTCATGCCCTGAAATGAACTTCCAAAATGGATGGACGGCCTGGATAAAACACATACATCATGGTGGGGGCCACATAGATTTGACATAAACTAGCTGGCTGGTGTTTGGGTCACTAGCCAAACCGCTTCCGCAAGCGTTGCCTCGGCACCGGAAGTATCTCCAAAATCCGTTGCGTCAGCGTGGAAAATATCTTCAAAATCCATGTCGCCCATGGATGAATTTAACCTCCCCTGCCCGAGGAGCACATTGAGAAATACTTTGATATACTCTGGTACAGTACGATGGATGATATGCAGGCACTTAGATAATTACCGACAAATTGCATACGTGGCATGCTATTAACTCAAAATAAACTGTCCAAATTATGGGCATCAGTTTAGACATGTTATGTACCGAAATATACTCTTATTTGGTTATTTAAAATTGAATTGTTGGATATTTATTAGATGATTAATATCAAAAATCTTATTATAGAAAACAAGCTTCTATGAATCATAAGTTGAAATTGTTCAACAAATCTCATTGTTAAGGTAATAATTCTACAATTTAATTAGTTAAACTTGATTTAATATTTTTTGCCTATAAAATTTATTTCAAGTTTCATAAGCAAGGAAGCATATTGCATCCTACCCTTGCGTGTCTCTAGCAAGGGAAACGGCCATATCAGTGTGGGATCCCAAGGTGATGTTTTTACTTATTCATGCTTTTCATTCCTTTTTTCCATATCATTTTAAAGTATGAGCCCAAAAAATGAGGTAGATCTAATGCTCAATTGAACCATATTACATATGACTCTTGTATTTAATGTAATGCAAGATGACTTACATTCAATGCAACTTATGTTTATTAGTTGATGAGGTCCACATGAGCAGTGGATCTACCTCCTTTTTTGCTCATAACTTAAAATAATATAAAAAGAAATATAAATAATGTGGATAAACAGATACATTACGGTGGGCCCCACATAAATCTGCCATTAAGACACAATCTGCTACCCATAAGCAGCTAGGGCACCAAATAAGAGAAGTTATCTGATACTATGGCTGTATGTGATGCTTGATATACATGTTGTATATTAATCCAAATTAAATTGGCTAAATTATGGAATCTAGCTAGTGTTGTTTAGTTACAATATAAAAATCAGATTGGTTAGCCAATCCTAATCTCTAATTTATGAATACTTATTTTTAAAATAAGTCTATGAAATATTTTTAACCACCGGCTGTAAAATAAACATCAACACTATCCCTTTGGTTATTACAAGACAAGTCATTATGGCCATTATACTTCAGGGTGGCTAAAAGTTTTTTTGAAAGGACAATCCATCTATTCGTATCAATATGGGCAAATATTTTTAGAATGGCCATTTAAGACAGGTATAACATAACAACCACGTTGGGTACTTTCATATAATGACCGTTGTGTATCTTTTTTTAATGTGATGTTTATCAATTTAATATTTTGAGTACTAAGTAAGAGCTTCTTCTTTTCTTTTCTTTTTTCCTTTTTTTTTTTATTCTTAATATATTTTAATTGATTCCTGCAAGTTGGATGGTCTAGTTTGAATTATTTGTATGCCACGTAAGCAATTTTGGAGTAATTTCTAACTGCTTGTGTGTCATCCATCACACCTTGCCAGAGTAGCGAAGTATTTGCTACCAAGTAATTACTCTCCTTGCACATCATACTCAGGTTTCTTGTTCTCATGCAAGTGACCGTTGGTTCGGTACTCGGGCTTCCTGTTCTCTTGAAAGCGACCGTTGGATTTCAGCATGGATGGTCCATCCCCCCAAAAGTAGTATTCCAATGTTGAGAGATATATAGTAGCCACTAGCGTCCTTTTCGGTTTGAACATGGACTCTGCTGTATTTCTCCTTTCAACGTCTATTTCTTGTCCACAAATCAACGGTGGATTTCAGCAGAACTGAAAACCTGAACACGCCACAGCCTCGGTGCGGGGTCATTTAATATAATAACTGGTTGGTCTGGCTCTTTACAGCACATGCCCACAGCAAGTAAATATATATATAATACCTGAAATGACAAGGTACTACTGCCATGATTCAGCCATATCTTTCCCACCAACATGTAAAATTGTAAAATATCCAATCCGTGCAAAAGGCAGGATCGCTTGAGATTTATAATCTGATATGAAAGTGTTACCTTTCCATCCATTCTACTGTACCAATCCATGCATGGATATGTCTGATTTGTATGTCAAGTGATCATCATTGTGGGGCCCACCTTTTGTATGGATAGGAAATTCAATAATCGACACGTGTGGAATGTTGGTGATGAGAACGATTGGCTGTATCATAACATATATAGGGCCGGTGCATTTGATCATCAGCCATGATACATGACTGATCATTACTATAAATGACAAATGATTAGGATGACACGTTAATTAGATTACAACAGCCATGTTAATCCAAATGATGATAACCATGGGGCTAGACTCCTTTGCGTGTTTAGCACCATTTAAAAAAAAAAAAAAAATGTTGGTGAGTCATCTCTTACGTGGCATGCATATGTAAGTCAATCCCGAATGGTTTCCCTATAGTAGGGCTGATCCTGGTCGTCCAAGTATTAACTATTAAGTAGACAGTTAAAAATAAAATTGTCCAAATTCAAGGGCCCTAATAAGATGGTTAAGATTTTTAGATTTTACTAAGATACATGGGCATCATGATCACTCATCCTTAAATGCCATGTATTATATAGTTTTGTTTCTCATAAAAAGATATTATTGTTTTTATCTCATAGAAAGAGTTGTTTCACATAGGGAAAAATACTTGAATTTTTCACATGAAAATTGTAGTGAAATGTGTCCATATGAGTGAATTGTTGGGCCTATGTGAGTAGGGTGATCCATCTAACAGTGGAAATGGAAAACCCCTTCTTGAAAAACAATGAAAATATTGAAAGGTTAATTGTCTATATATCAACATTGAGATTTATCTCACATTATCGTAAAAACGTTCTTGGATTAGCTTTTAGAGAAGAAATTAAATTTTTATTTAAAAATAATAATAATAATAACAATGATCCAATAGTCGGCATGCGTGGCATGTTAGTAAGAACAATTGGCTTTATCATAACATACGACTAGTGCATCTGATCATTACTCCATAATAATCAGCCTTGATACATGAATCATTATCATAAACAACATAAGATTATGATGCCACGGCGATTAGATTATAACAGCCATGTTAATCCAAACCATGATAACCATGGTTTTAGCTAGACTCCTATGCATGTTTAGCACCATTTTTAAAAAGATGGTGGTGAGTCAGCTCCTACATGGCATGCAAGTCAATCTCCAATGTTCTCCGTATATGGTCAGACCACCCAGTAGGGCTATTGTGGACCAGTTATAGATGGAAAATCACACTGATCCATCCTAGTCATCCAATTAGAGACTATTAAGTGGAGAGTTATAAAATAAAATTGTTCAAATTTAAGGGCCTAATCAGATAGTTAAGATTTTTAAATTTACTGAGATGCATGGGCGCATCACTTAATCCATAAATGCATGTATTACAGGGTTGTTTTCTCAAGAGAGATGATTGTTTTGCTCTCACAGAAAGAGATCGTTTCACCTAAGGAAAAATACTTGAGTCTCTCGTATGAAATTTATGGGCCAATGTGTCCATGTACATTAATTCTTAGGCCAATGTGAGGAGGGTGACATCTCAACATGGAAATGGAAAATCCTTTCTATAGTAAACAATGAAAATGTTGAAAGGTTAATAGTCGATATTTGTTGAAATGTCAGTACTCAATAATGGGATTTGTCTCACATTATCATAGAAATGCTCTTAGATTAGCTTTTAGAGAAGAAATCAAAAGGCTACATTTTAAAATAATAATAATAATAATAATCATGATTCACAACTATTCTTTTATAAAACAAACACCGAAAAACACTATATTATTCATTAAAAAGAAAATGATTTACACAAGAATCCTTGTTCCCATATAGCCCCTATATATATAATACTCACATATGTGTGTAGGACTTGTAGTAACCTATTTAAATTAGGGATTGTTTTGATAGTGGGACTTTCTAATCTAGGAGGTTATGTATCACAACAATAGTCAATCCTGAATTAGCAAGACTTCTGGATTGCCTAATTTTTGTTTGGTTGACACGTTAGAAAAAACAATAATCAGGAGAAAGGTAGGAGCATACCATCTGTAACTTTGTTGATAAAAAAAATTACAACTTTCAGGCAGGCCCCACAAAAAAAATCAGGCCATACTTGATTGACACATTAAAATAAAGGGTAGAAATATTACAATTTGGAAATAAGTTACTTGGTTGATATATTTATAATAAAGATGAATAGCCAAGTCCACTCATAATAAAATAATAATAATAATAATAATAATAATTTAAAAAAAGTATCTATAGTAGGGGATCAGATGGCCACAGAACAACCATTAAAGATAAGGAGGCCTTGGTTAGGAATGCAAGTGGCGCTACCCCTCAGCTGGGTTTGCCCCTTAAGCTTCAGATCTAGGCTGCTTTTGGGTGAGGCTTGGGTTGGCATACGTAACAGGCCCAATGGCAGTTATCGAGGACTATTTTTTAATATATCCTACACATACAGCGCAGTTCATATTTCATACATTTTATAAATATCTAGCTCAACTAATAATTGCATTAGCCTATTTTGAGCCACTGCATATGAACAATCAGGCATATATACGCAATAAATATTCTAGATCTTGTATAAATGTGAGTGGGTGTTAAGCTCGGGCGTGGGTCTGTTTGTTTTGGCCCGTCGTTCGCCAAACTAGGCTTAGGCTTGCTTGCCTTGGACCTTCATTATTTGGACTTAGCTCTCCCCTATCTGCTTCAGTCCATCAATGGTTAGACTGGGATCATGCCTATATTTTACTAGGCAGGTATCCAGGCTTGGAGAGACCTCAGCTTGGCCACTTGACAACTATGAATTCATAGACCATCAAACCAAAGGAACATTTTCCTGGTAGAAATGATCATAAGTGTGGAAGTGGTTTGCAAGGCGTGGGAAAAAGGGACGGCAAGTTGCAAAAAACAATTGTTTTGATGTGGGAAAATGATACAAAAAGTCTAAAAGAATCGGAATACAATAGAGCTATCTTTCTTCATGATCGAAATCATTTTCTATTGGTTACACCTTTGCAATAATGTTTCTACTGTACCATATATTTCATATCATACTATCCCTACTTTGAGTTATTAATTGATTAATTAATTGATTTTTGAACTATTCCCACATATAGTCATTTTGCATATGGCAAAAAATGTCACACATCATCCAAGCTAGCTGCTCATGGGGTGTGAAATTTTCAAAAAAAAACAAAAAACAAAACAAAAACAAAAGGAGATCTTAAATTTTCAAATTGTTTGTCTATTTACTCTAATGTGTGTGTGTGTGTGTTTGCGAGCGCACACACACATATCATGATTTCGCTAATGGAGAGATTATTATTATTATTATATTTTGCATAATAAAAATGAGTGGGTTTTGGTGATATCATCAACTAGTTTTTTCTTGGAAAGTAATCGAGACATTATTAAAATCCCATTACATAGCTCTTGCATTATTGTAAAGAATCTTCCCCTTGAAAGTGGTACGTACAATGCCCATGTGAAAAGGGGCAAGTGTATCTAATGAATCATTATTTTGGTTCATTTATTCTTACATCCAGTGTAAATTATTTTAGAAACAGTCTGTATGAGCATTCCAAAAGGTCATGATATATGCCCGTGGGCCACACAGGTACAAAAATCATAGAAGGTACAAACAAATATCTACAAGTTTTATCATTGTTTTATGATCATGTGTCTGCCCCACTCATCGTTGATTGACGTATTGTTCACATGCGACAGTTCTGCACCTGTGTGGGTGTGGATAGGTGGATGTGAGGCCATCAAATCTCTTTGTTTACTTGTGTGGAGAGAGAGGAAGTAATTGCAAAATGCCGGAGGTGGTTTGGGTGGGGAGACAAGCTATAGCACGTTGTGATGCTTGATACCGTGGCACTAAGAAATAGTACATATGAAGTATACTGAGAAAATCAACCGTTCACGATGTCAGATTGTCAGGTCGCTCCTAAAATAAGGAGATGATGCTGTCTAAATGTCTTCAATCAATGTAGAAACTGAGGAGTCGGATCAACCGATCAGCCTATTCGACAATTAATTGAGTGAACCTCAAATTAAACAGATTGGTTTCTAGACAATTTTGGACAAAGTCAATTGATCAATGTTAGAGGATTTGAGCGATCGACAAAAAAAACAGAAAATTATGTTAATTTTCTGGACACTTTTGAGCATGTTCGATTGATCAAACATGTGGGAGCTCGATCAATTAAATCGATGTCAATCGATCGATACTTAAATCACTGATGCGTGCATTTTTGTATAATTGCACGATTTGTTTCTTATTTCAGGTGTAACACTATATGTATAGTGTAATTGTGGGATTAGGGTAGAACGGAAAAGGGCCAAGTCATTTCTAAAATTTGGAAGAGAAAAAACAAGGGTTTTCACATCTATAAGTGATTCCATCTCTTGTACTTTCGTTTTCATAGTGGATTAGCTTGTCACTTTGTATCGTGATTTTTTTCCGCAAAAGGTTTCCATGTAAAACTATGTGTTCCTGTGCATGCTTTATTTGCGTTTGTTTCTCATTGCGTGATTTAAATTTGGGGATTGCTTCTATGGTTTCCCAATAAGTGGTATCAGATATGTATATTGAGATTCAAGTTTGAATCTGAAACATGCCGATGAAGAGATCTAACGTGAAGTATGAAATGAAGAAGTTCATTGGGAATAATACTTTTGAACTATGAAAGATAGAGATGAGAGACATTCTAGTACAACAAAGATTGCAATAGGCACTCCTTAGTATAACAAAGCATCTTGCGATTATGAGCAATGAAGAGTGGAAAGAACTATATGAGATTGTAAAAACATCGATCCAAATATATTTGGCAGATGACTCCTTTTATAATATCCTTAATTAGAAGACCACCACATGGATTTGGACGAAGTTAAAAAGCTTATACATAATAAATCTTTATCAAATCGTCTATACCTGAAAAAACAATTCTATAATATGAAGATGGTGGAATTGTTTGATATTAATGATTACATTGGTGCATTCAAATATTTACTTTGTAAGTTAATTATTGAGTGTGGAGGTGAAAATCGGAGAAGAAGACTAAGCCCTAATTCTGTTGAATTCTCTTCCAGAGTCGTACGAAAGTCTCGTAGAGACTATGTACATGTAGGGAGACCATTAACGTTAAAATTGTTATCTCAGCCCTTCATTTGAAGCAGTTGAGAAAAAAGGACAATGGTGAGGTTCCTCTACAAATGTATTGATAGCAAGGGGGAAGAAATTCTGAGCGGGAGAAGGAAAATTCGTTATATAGGTCTAAGTCTAAGGGAAAAGAGAAGATGAAGTGCTAGAACTATGAAATGATAGAGCATATGAAGAATGATTATGGAAATCCTAAAGATCGGAAAGCAAAGAAATTAGAAAATTCACCGAAGGAGGCCAACGCAACGGAATCTAATGAAGATGCGAGTGTTTATGACATTCTGACTACATCCAAATCCGGATATCTCAGCAACATGTATATTTTGGATTCAAGGGCTTTATACCATATGACCTCTTATCGGAGTTGGTTTGTCAGTTACATCAAGTACGATGGTGGCCAGTGTTAATGGACAATGACATTGCCTGTAAGGTTGTTAGTGTCAGATCAGTGTGCTTCAAAATGTTTGATATGATGGACCATATTCTGACGAATGTGAGACACGTTCCTGATTTAAGGAAAAATCCGATATCTTTGAGAGCTCTCAAGGCACTTGAGTGTAAGTTCATCAGATTTGATCGTATCTTAAAAGTTTCAAAAGGGGCACTTATTGTGATGAAATCAAAGTAGAGCAGTAATATTGATAAGTTGATCAAAAATACCGTATATGGTGGAGTTGTAACATCTATACCAGGGTTTACATCAGTATGCTTATGGCATGCGCGCCTAGGCCATATGAGAAAATGCGGTATGAAAATACGTTCTAATTGTTCTTTGATTCTTATATTTAAAAGTGTTTATTTTAATATATATATATATATATATATATATATATATATATATATATATATATATATATATATATATATATATATATATATATATATACTTATCTTTTAATTTTGGAAAACATGTAAGTACATGGGCGCTTGATTATGAGTTTTCATATATATGAAAGTTATCCCCTGGTTATCATTTTTTATCCCATTCATATATAACTACTTTAAGAGGGCTTATAATTTTATTTAAGCTTGTCATTTGTGATTTTTACAAATTTATTAGTGCCTAGCCACCGACAATGGTAATCCCATAGTGTTGAAGTTTGTCTTATTGTAAAGGGAAAGGGAGTGTTGCTCAACACTCACGTGGCCATGCAGCTTTATCAAATTACCTGAATGCTCATGTTTTATAACAAAATCTTTCTCATATGTTTTAATAATCTAAAACACATATGAGTAGAAAATTTTACCCTAGCCAGTAGCATTATATACAGTAGAGATAATAAGTAGAAAGAAATTCAAGGACCATTTTATGAGGTTGGTTCTCATTCAAACATCTAAAAGCCTCCAAATCTGACATGATGGTTGCATGGGTCTACTTTTTTAGGCAACGAGCTTTCTGGCTGAGGCAATGGGTCTACTTTTTTAGGCACTGAACTTTCTGGCGGAGGCAACCCTAGCTATTGGACAGGTGAGCTGGTTAGATGTTACCACAGGTAATTACCGTAGGGCCCGTCTTGATGATGTGTTGTATATCCACGCTGTCCATCCGTTTCTCTAGCCCATTATAGGACAAGTTTCCAAAAATTAAGCAGATCCAAATCTCTTGTGAACCACACCACCGGAAACATTGGTGATTGAGTGCCTCGCCATTAAAATTTTCAAAGGACCCATCCTAAGGTTTTGGTAATTTTTATTTTCCATCCAACCTGTTGATAATGTCAAGAAGAACTTGATGAAGGGAAAATACAAAGATCATCTTGATCCAAAACATTTATGGCTCACAAAAAGTCTTTAATGGTCATTCATCACTGTTTCTAGTGGTATGGTCCACCTGAGATTTCTATCTTATTAAGGTTTTGGATCACTTCCTAAAATGAAACGGAAAAACAGATGGATGGCGTGGATATACAACAAATACATCAAGGTGGGCCCCACATGGTTACGGTAACACGGGTAACAGCTAATCCCACTCCCGCTGTACAGGTTAGCTTACATGTCTGGCCAGGCTAGTTGGTGGTGGCTACCATGTTTAGCAATGCATCTGGAAAGGTGCGAGTGGGACCACAAACATGGATTATAAAGAGAACGGAAGACCTGTTCCTTCAATCAGTATGCTGATTTTACAAGTGCTGCGCAAGGGCCCAGTGCTGTCACACTATTTGCATGTCCTCATCAAATGATAGGCATTGTTTACTTAGACAATTCAACCTCTCTTCCTCTCTCTTGGAAAGATATAGAAATGTGTGGCATTATTCTTGATTACAAATCAACTCACTGTCTACTCAAAGTAGATTCATATATTCGTGATGATTTCAAAATATAAAATTTCAACTACTCTTTCGTATGCAAAAGCAGGAGGTCCAATAATTATATCTATATCAATCTAAACTTCTTTAAGTTTCAATTCAATAAGGCATATATAAGAAAAAGAAAAAGATAGGACAACCTCTTTTGTCCTGGTTTGGCTATGTGAGGTCATGAAAATGAAATATTTCAACTTATTTATCTCTTATTTTTATACATAATGAATTTGCCTGGATCAATACATGATATTCTTTTAATATTTCTAAAATCAGGTCTTATATTAGGAGGCCAAGGGGTGGTATTACTTACCAATTCAATTTATTTTATATTTAATTTTATTAGGATTGGTTCTTATTTGTATATCTTTAATATTTCATATTTCATCTAACTCCTATTGTATAGTTGTTGCACAGTTCCTTGTTTACATGGAAGTCGTAAATGTCTTGATTGTATTTGATGTGATGTTCATGAATGGTTCAGAAAATTACTAAAGATTTATATTTTTGGACAGTTGGAGATAGAGTTACTTCACTGGTTTGTACAAGTATTCTTTTTTCACTAATAATTACTATTATCTGAGATATGTCATGTTACGGGATTCTTTGAACTATGAGATCAAACTAGATTATAGAGCAGGACCTGACTAATAACGTTCAACAAATTATTGAAATTCATTTATCGATAGATTTTTATCTAAATGAAAAAAAAAAAAAAAAAATGAAATTTAACATCATAGATGATGCCCATATACTCCAAATCAGGAGTATATGAGACCGGAAAACACCTACGTGTGGTGACAGGCTCTTCTTCATTCTGAAGAAGCTGCTTGCGTATTGAAAAACTGTCAGGCAACGCTTATAGTTAGTGACGACACCTTACGTAATAAGGGCTTTACTTAACTTCTTTCCCAACAGGTGCTAGCTAGGTCCAAAGTTATTGAAACTTCTTATGCGGCTCCGCAACATATTAGTTGTCTTCAAAAGACTCAACTTGATATTGGTTATCTTCTAGCATATGCCTGATGCGCATACGACTGCAACATATCATAAATGCAAGAAAATTGCACTTGTTACATGTATTTTAATTATACATGCATGCATACATGATACATGGAAGAGAATAATTGTATCCACTACTTTAACAACATTATCTACCACGCATGAAATTAGAAGAAAACCCAAAATGGGAGTAGAAATATATAATCTTTTCAGCTTCTCCAAAGCATGTACAAATGTAAGGGTCCCCATCATCAGGATTTAAATAATCCCAAGTTTGGCAGGCCCCATGTCTTTCATGTAGAATTCACTGCACTGAAGCATAGTTTAAAAACTCAAAAATGTCTAGCTGGCTGGGTAAACCCGCCGGCTAAACCGAATCTTTAATCAACTTGACTCGATATTTTAATCATTAATTTTTCATTATTTAATGCATTTCTAATTGTTGGAAACCAGTAAAAGAATTAAAATACCCAAAGAATGCACAACTACACATTTTAGTGCTGTCGTCGTAGCATCTTCCAATTTTGGACCTGAGCAATTTTTTAAGTTTTGAATACAAAACCTAGCTGACTAGGCCAGTCATTCATGCCCAACCCTACCAAGTCAGCTAAGTTTTTGAGCTGACTCGGCAAGTCTTGCTGAGACCCAGCCGAGTCACACCACTCAACAAATTTTTACAGGACTCAGGCTCGAAATCCTACCAAGTTGAGTCGACTCGGCTAAGTTTTGAGTCAACTCACTGAGTTTTAGAACTATGCAATAAAGTAGCATTTTCCTCTTATAAATGCAATTAGTAGTGTTTTGGTGCTGTGAATCCTACCTGGAGGGTATGGGGCTCACCAGAATCATGATTAGACCTAATATTGACTAGGCAGGGTCCCCTACCCTAACAGGCCCTAAGAGATATAGTAGGTGTGGCAACAGATCCTTACTCTTGCTCCGGTGGTAGACTCTCAGGAGTTTCAACAGCTAGTCAAGGGTTCGAGTATCCATAGGTGGTGAAATCCCACTATGGCGTGAGTGTGTGGGGGTATGGGTGCGTGTGTTAGAAAAAAAAAAAAAAAAAAGGGTGTGGCAATGAGTTCGACCAGGGTTTACCCTAATCCTGCCAATATGGTCCTCTGAGTCCTGGCCCCAATCAGGCTAGTGAACTAAGCTGTTTGTTAACAGGGCGTTTGCATGAACCCTGGTTACCCGTGTAACTATTGGCACCCTGACTCAACCCGTCGGTGGTGCATATTGCCCCAAGATTTTTATTTTTATTTTTTCCCCAAGCAGGGTGCGATAGCTAGGATCATCTGATTAATTAGTTTTTTTTTTCATACCATTTCAATCCATAATAGGGACTACTAGATGGATGGTTTGGATTGATACGTACCTCGTCATACTAAATGTACTCTTGAAAGGGGCTTACCTGCATAGGATAGGTTATTGGTCGTTTTCATTCAATATTATCTAGCTTTAGAAAAATCCCACTCAAGTAACATCAACCAATGAATGTGTAGCTCTTGTCGTGTGATATTGATTGCCTTCATATCCAATCCAGGTCATTGCCCTTTGAAATTGAGTATGCATTAGTCAATTACTAATAAAAATCCATTCATTGCAAGATTTGATCATTTTAGGGTTTACTAATTAGGCTAATACATTAATGTAGCGGGTGTGTTGATAAAAGAGGAGATCAAACGTCTTCTTCTTGGAAAATAGCCCTTCAATCCGCATGCAGAAAGAAAACTCTAAAAAAATGAGAGATAAAAGTGATAAGTAATAAAAGTTTATTTTCAAATTAATCCCTCTCATATAACTTAAGTCATAAATTCTAAATATGTAACTTTTACAAAACAATAACTAAAAATAGTAAACAACTTCTAAATTAATTCAAAATTTTGGGTAGGACTCAAATAAGAACTTTAAGCTGTCTCGAAACTTTTCAAGCTTTAAAATACCCTAAAAGTAACAAATATCATAACTTAACAAAAATAATCACTTTTGACTAAAAATTCAAACTTAACTTTAAAATAATTTATTTAAAAAAAATCATTCAAGGGTTAATGTCACGCCCCAGACTCGGTAACTGGACTCACAAGGAACTCGATAGCCGGTTCTGATCGCAACAGCCTCCGTAGTACCTCATTTTCGGCTCCTGAGGCAGGTTCCGATCCTTGGATCCCACAAAGAGGATTTCTATAACTGAATAACTATTTCTAATACGAGCATACACAAGATTACAGCAAGTAACATCTTAAAAATAACCAAGGAACACATCGCAAAATCCACTATGAATTTGAACTTTTACAAGTACACGAAGTTCAAAAGGACATACATAAGATAATAAAAGAAGGAGAGAAAAGTCAGCAATACTGGGGTCCTCAAGCTCAATTCTAATCCGAACTCTGCAGCTATGACGCCTGCCTAGGATTACCTGCACGCATTAATCATGCATAAGCTTATAGAAATTTAGAGGGTGGTGAAGGTGTGTGATAGTGGTGCACATAAGAAAAGTAAGAGATACAGGAAAAAATGATCAATAACAGTGTCGCTAGCCTTACCAAGGCTTAACATGAGTACAATGCAATGAGTACTGGACGTCATACCAAGGCGATGCATAAAGGGGCTTATACAGCTGATGCGAATGCGATGCAAATTGATGTCAGTGCTCATATCCAATCCACATATCAAGTACGTTTCCAATCATAAGGAAATCACCGGGGTCCAGTACACTGCTGGATGACTGTCGCTCTCCAGACCCGCACAATCAAACAAGCGCAAGAGACCTCACTACCCGCCTGTCGACAGCCGATCGCCAACAAGGCTCGATGGTAGCGAACACATTTATAAGCTAGTCAGACTCAGCCTAGCAATGCCTCCTCACACCAGGCGGGTAAGGCCACACCCCTACCCAATCGTGTACACGACAGTGGGAGTCGCGGCCTATATAAGGCACTCCTGCGCTCATAGTTTCCACTCGGTCATGGCTTTGGGGCAAATCCTTGGTACCACGTAAGTTTTGGAAATTTCACCCATGGGCATCCTATGTACCCTGTATGCTCAAGTAACATTTTCGGTATCCACACATACGGTCACCCACGAATGTCCCTGTGGAGGCGAGACCCTAATGAAGCAAGGGCGGATCATCATGAAATGTGATGTCAATGCATGAGTCACGCACACAGATCATGTACTAGCTTCAAGCACTCGATGTGCACAAGGAGAGAAACTCCATCCCTCTATCATGTCAACCCAATGACCACACACAATGCAATCCATTCTCGCAAATGATGCATATGGGTCATAATGGTGTAAGTACGCTACTCGGCGATGATGGCATGGATCATACTCCTCCTACCCAATGAGGGATAAGGTCTAGATACATAAACATGTAATCTAAGGAGAAGTCCTCTAGTGGGGGCCCAATACTTTGAAGTAGCCCACAAGCTAAGAGAGTCATAAAGGTCAAAGGAAGAAGCGGTCCTAATAGGGGTTCAAGGTGGGCTTCCAGTCACTTAATAGGGCCCTATGGGCCTACCTTATGGCCACCAAGGAGGACATCCAACCTCAATTGGGTCCCAAAAGGTATCCCGCTAACTACACGCATGTAAGGCAAGGCCCAAGGCCTAAACAATTCATGGCTTATTGGGCTATACACCAAGCTCAACATATAGGCAACATGGTGGGCCCTCAAGAAAGGTTTGAGCTCAACCATAAAGATCATGAGTTCACTCATTGTGGTGAGCCTAATGGGCAACTCATTATTCCCACCATATGGGTAATTCTTATGTTTAAAACGAGTGAGTTGGGCCTCACATCTTGGCCCATGTATGGGGTTAATTTAATGGACAGCCAAGGGCCCAACTACTTAAGTATTTGACCCATAAAACCCATCACAATAATGTATTAAATATAGGCTCAAAGGTCAGGGGCCTACCAAGAAAGTTCCAGACAATGGGCCTACGAAACCCAACAAATGACTATGAGTATTGGTCCAATAGAAACCCAATTGGAATGGCCTTAAGCATGCACTAATTAAGCCCAAAATCTAATTAAAAATAGGGTAAGATATGTGTAATAATATCCCCAAATCTAGTGAAAAATTATAATTCAAGACCACCTAACAATGTATAGTGAAAATTGGGCCTTGCTGGAATTTCAGCCCACCCAACTTCCTGGGCCTTTCGGGGTCCAACAAATGGGCTTACTGGATGAAATAAATATCCTAGGGTGGCCCATACATGATACAAAAAGTCTTACCTAAAAAGAAATTGCACAAAAATCACAAGGTGATGATACACAACACATCAAGGTGGGCCCACAAGGAGGGTGGACGGCCAACCATGGCTGGAATCCCAGCCTGGTGGGCCGGTCCAAATAACGCCACAAATTGTACAGGGGTCCTTTGACCCTGAAACTTGGTAGGTGAGTACTATCATGGGTGAGTCACCTCTCTGTAAATTTTTAGAATTTTTGGAATAACAGAAGTATTTTAATTTATTTAAAAAAAACAGACTGTCCAGAAAAATCTGTTTGACCTGGACGTCTCAGCCTGGTGGGCCGGTCCAGCCCTTGTCACGGTGTGCACAGGGGTCCATTGGCCCCAAAAATTTGTAGGTGGGTCCTACCATGGGTGGGTCACTTCTCTGCAGAATTTTAGAATTTTTGGATACTCAAAAATATTTTAATTAAATTTAGAATTACAGCCTATCCATAAATTCTGCTGGGTAAAATGTTGTTGTCCATACAATGTTTATCCAATAAGGTGGACCCAAACTTCATCTAGGAGGGGTGGGATGTATGATTTAGTAATTTTTTCATAAAGTACAGAAAGGTGGGGTCTACAAAAGTGGCCCACCCCTCATACAATCAAGCTGAATTTGCATTTTCCCTTCAATACACAAAACTAGAAGGCCCAGCAAGGTGGATCGCCCACCCCCTTTGGGCCTCATATTTGGGTGCCTTTGCATGGACATTCTGAGGTGTGATCCATCACACCTCAAGGTGGGGTCCACACCTTCATATTACACCCCACAACCTCAAGAAAAAAGTAATGGAAATCATAATCCAAATCCTTGCTAAACATTAACTAAAACAGTCCATGCAACAGTCCAAATTTTTGGACAGTAATACATGGCTGGACATATGAGCCTATATCTCAATAAACACAGCAATTAAAAGGGTGTGTGGCCTTCCTTAGTGGGCCCCACACATGTCCAGATTATGAACTAAGGTCAGGACACTTGCATGCATTAATTTAGGGTGTCCAAAAACCATAGAATAAGGTGGTAAGAGCGTCCCACCCTTGTTGAATTTTTAGGACGTCCCAGGCCCACCAAGTGGGCCATACACATCATCATCCACAATAATAAAAGAAAGGAAAAGAAGAAATACAATCCGGCCATAGGGTAGGGCCCCGCCACTAATGGGCCCTCTAAAGATTCAATCTCATCTATACAACTATGTTGATTATACATGTAACAATAAAACAATGCATGCATGATCCAGAACTAAAATGGATGGTTGGGATGTCATCCCAACATGACTTCTAGGGTCTACATGCCTTTGAAATGAAGTAGATCATAAAATACATGCCCCATCATGTATCATGACATATATGTAGGATGGGCCAAAGGGCCACACCCATGGGGTCAAATGGGATCCCCACCGTGGATTGGTGGGTCCCATATGATTTACACAAGAAGAAATAAGAAGATTAAAAGGTAGAAATTAAATCAGCAAGATAATAGTCACCCACTTGCAATCTAACTCCCAAACTTCTACACCATAAAAACCTTAGAGCAAGGAAGAGATTTTAATGGTGGAGATCTATTTTTAATGGTGGGATTGGAAATATGTTGGGGATTAGAGGGCTGGAGAAAAGAGGGAGAAATGGACGTTGAGAGAGGGAGAGGTTGCTAGCAAATGGAGGGAATGAGAAAGATAAAGAGAGAGAGAGGTCATGATGAGTTGTAAGAGAGGTCATGATTGCCTAGGGGAGGAGATTACAATGCTTGGGCTTTAGGCTAGGCTTGTGTAGTGTGTGTTGAGGTGGGTAGTGTTTTTCATAGAATTTGTGTGGTGTGTGTAGTGTGCATAGGAACTTGTGTCAAGGAGGTGGTCCACGTGCATTGCACAAAAGTGGACCACATGATTAAGGGTCATACTATGTAATGTTCATAACTTTTGATCCATATATCAGATGGACGCACAAGACTCATCGTTGGAACGCAACGACGATGCGAACAAGATGACATAGGTCTCATTTCGATCTGAGTCGGGTATATATGACTGGACTTAAGGATGACCACAAACACAATCCGAGGTCCACGGGTCGGCGGGATTCGACCGGTAGGACCACGGGACCACAAGAAATGAAATACCTACTCACACACACACATGCACATGTTGGAACTCGAGTCGAGTCTCACAATTCTCCCCACCAACAAAGAAAATTTATCCTTGAAATCATTAAAACTGGAACAATAAAAATGCATAAACATCAACATATATATATATATATATATATATATATATATATCGATCATCAATCACAAGAGAAGGTAATACAAGTAATGTAAGCAATCAATCATCGAACAAATGGGGATAATGCTCTCTAATCTCAGTCTCACATTCCCAAGACGCCTCGGCCTCCTAATGATGACCTCATTGGTACCTTTACTAAGGGAATGACCTTGGTCCTGAGAACCTACTCCTTCCGATCAAGAATACGAATCGGCTGCTCGATTTAGAAAGCATCCTCACGAACCTCAAGTAACTGTCAATCAATCACGGGGATAGCGTCTGACCCACATTTTCGCAACATTGAAATATGGAACACGTCGTGGATCGCGAACAACTTAGGAGGTAAGGCAAACTTATAGGCCACAGCGCCCACGCGCTCAGTAATCTCAAAAGGTCCAATAAATCTCGGAGCAAGCTTACCCTTCACACCAAAACAAACCACGCCCTTCATAGGCGAAACCTTGAAATATACCATATCCCCGACCGCGAACTCGAGGAGTCGACGCCGACGATCAGCAAAACTCTTCTATCGGCTCTGAGCTATGCGCATCTTCTGTCTGATAATATCAATAGCCTCCGACGTCTGCTACACAAGCTCGGGACCTAAGAGACGACGCTCTCCAACCTCAGTCCAACAGCTACGAGATATGCACGGTCTGCCATAAAATGCCTCAAAAGGAGTCATGCCGATAGTCGCCTGATAGTTATTGTTGTACGCGAACTCGGCAAGGTGCAAATGCTCATCCCAACTGCACGCAAAGTCAATCACACAAGCTCTGAGCATATCCTCAAGAATCTGGTTAGCCCTTTCGGTCTGCCCATTCGTCTGCGGATGATAAACGGTGCTGAGATGCAAAGTGGTCCCCATCGCCTGCTGAAAACTCTTCCAAAACTGAGACGTAAACCTGGAGTCTTGGTCAGAAACGATCGAAACTGGGATGTCATGCAATCTCACTATCTCCTCAATGAACACCTTTGCAAGCCAATTCATAGACCAGGAAGCACACACCGAAATGAAATGAGCCGACTTCGTCAGATGATCGACGATAAAGTGTTGTGACCGCACTGGGTCCTCGGCAATCCTACGATGAAATCCGTCAATACATGCTCCCACTTCTACACTGGAATGCTCAACGGCTACAAGGGACAGGGGGTCTCTGGTAATCTGCCTTGACACGCTGACATGTGTCAACTCGGCCACAAAACTAGCAATCTGGTACTTCATCCCTTGCCAAAAATATTGTCACCTCATATCACGATACATCTTCGTGGAGCCCGGGTAAATAGTAAGTCTCGATCGGTGTGTCTTGGTCATCAGATCACGACGCAACTCCGGCACATCCGGGACACACAATCGGCCTCTAAAGCATAATCCACCATGGTACGGTGATTTGATCATGGCATCGAATCTTCTTATCATATGTTTTGATCATGGCATCCAATCCTTCTGTCATTTTTTGTTGCCTCATCTCTCCTTGGGGCCAAAAAATCTGGCCAATCTATGACTTAGGTGGGAAACACCATGTAAAGTCAGGCATGAAACCTCTAAAATCACATTGTGTGGCCCACCTAAGTCTTGAAAAGGCCATATCATTGGGTTGTCCCTTCATCATATTGGCCACATCTTCTTAACGGATTAATTGGATGGCATATACAAATCATAGGGAGTTCTAGACAGTCTGAAAGATTTTTTATGGTGAGGTTCAGTTCCGAATTGTTTTTTATGGTGTGCCCACTTTTAGAACAGCCTTATTTTGGGGGGCAAGGAAAACTTGAGGAGATGCATATAATAGATGGATTAGATGTATGCACACGTATAGTGGGCCCAGATCATGATGTAGGATAAGCTTAAGTTACAAAGATTTGTAGTGGATCCAACCTCCCAGCTGATAAAGGCTGTCGCATCACTGTCATACAACACTTGAAACATTACCTCGACTTGGGAATTTTAAGCACGGAAGGGTTGATTGTAGCTACCTCCCTTAGCTAAAAGGCAATTATACACATATAACTCCCTTTTGTTTAGGATTATTGCAAGTACCTTCAGGTGGTTAGAGATATTAGAGGAACCTGTATCAAATCGTAAGTGCCCTCACCTAAGGAGTTGGATTTGGCTGCATGTAGGGCCATTGTTATTTATAAATGGAATTCCACCCATCAGCAAGGTCACCCCACTGAAAAAATTGGGTGCCTAACAAATTAGGCTAATCCAATAACTAGTTAGGCTACTGCGCGTGTAGAAGACAATGACAAACACACCCAAAAATCACCAAATTCATGTCATAGGCCATTTGATGGTTGGATCAATCTAATTTTTGGAGTGTCCCACTTTCATGATAAGTGACCATCTCAAATGGGTTGAAAGAAATCCAAAATATAATGGGCCCACATGTCTACAACTAGTTACCTATGAAATAGCGATAAATGCCATTTGATCAAAGAGAGGTAGGTGCAATTAACCTATTAACAAGTAGAGCTGCAACTTGTGTTCGACGCAACTCAAACCCAATTGATCCATCCCAAGTTCGGTCAGGTTGGATTAGGTTGTCATGGTCCTCGAGTTAGGTTCAGGTTGTAAAAAGCCAAACCAATTTGAATTTGGGTTGGCTTTAGGATGAGTAAATACAAGACATGTTAGGTTAGGTTGGGGATATTCACATGTATTTGGGTCGGGTTGCATGAGGTTGGGTCTTGTATAGAGAACTTCCGGTTGGGTTTAGGTTGGGCACCTTGGGTTGGAAATTGGGTAGGGTCTGGTCAAATTGTGGGTTCTTGAGGTCCGGTTGGGCTCTGGTTTAACCCAATCCAATTTGCCAGAGTTGCACCCCTTACTAACAGAGATTTTTACTACAAAACTACCAAGGTATTATGATGTTGAGAAGGTAGTCATAGGTTAAAATGATCTAAATGTGATTGTTTATTATTATTATTATTATTATTAGTTGTCTAAAAAGTAGTAATGTTGAGAAATTGTGGGGTCCAGATGCAAATGCACTCCACTTTGATTATTAGAAGAGTAATAAAAGCAGGCCCATCCATCATCAGATGAGCCGAACGGAATTTTGTATCTTTTGGTTAGCGCAAGTTGTTTTTTTTTTTTTAATGGTGTGACCCCATGATGATGATGATTAGAATGCCCTGAGTTTAGTTATCATGATCATCATGCTAGGATGCGTTTATATGTTTAGATGTCTTACATGAACTATGCAGCCCCACAAATTCTGGATTGACACACATGTATGCCACTTTATTTCCTTGCACGTAGCAAAATCATAAGAACCTAAACAGATGGGCCTTACATTGGATGGGCCACGGCATAAAAATAACACTGATATATTGGACGATCCTAACCTTTTGATTGAATGAAAAACAGTTAATGGATGGAATTTTGGTTGACTGTGTCTATCTATGGTCATTTTCTCCCTCCAAAACAGTTTTGAAATTTTGTTTCTCCTTCAAAATGATTTTGAAATTTTCAAAAGAAAAATATTTTCTTCCGTTCCATGTCGAAATGAGTGGGAGAAAAGTTATGGTTTATAAGTGGTTGAGTGGGTATTATTCTTCATTGGAAAAATGGAGGATGAGATGCTGGGTTTGCATGTTCCGAATGCTCGGGCATAGATAGTATGGTTGTAATGGCGCACTTTGCATCGTGCCACTTGTGTAGGACATCCGTTCCATGCAAATGTCAGCCCCTTCATGCAGCCCTTCTTGAAAATGAGGTTGGTCCACTTGTTAGGTAGGCCACACTTGTATGATGAATATGATGGTGAGTGACCATCCTGATTTTCATGCAAGGTGATGATCACCATGGGGCCTACCCATATGTCCTCCACAAAGGGCATATGGCTGGAAAATGGAACAACGTAAGAAGTTATGGTACAGGCGTATGTAGGTGATCAGTCCTCTATAACATGATAGTGACGGGAACTGAAAAGTATAACTTGTACCTATTTGATGATGCATTCCAATGCAAGTTGATGTGTGCATATTGTGTTTGGATGCACAAGTAAATCAAATTCAGAATGTTTACTCAATTTGCAATTTGGAATCCAAACACTAAGAAATCACAATTTTTTCTTTTGTTATAATAATAATTGCAATATATTTTAAGTAATTTAATGTATTTTATTTGAATATTTCTCTCTCAATTTTGGATCCACTAAGGTTCTTAAACTATAATGTGATTTGTGGGGCCTACAGTGATTTGATCATGGCATCCAATCTTCTTGTCATATGTTTTGATCATTTTATCCAATCTTTCTATCATGTGTGTTGCCTCATCTCTCCTTGGGGCCAAAGAATCTGGCCAATGTATGACTTAGGTGGGCAACACCATGTAAAGTCAGGCATGAAACTCTAAAATCATATTGTGTGGCCCACCTAAGTCTTGGAAAGGCCATATCATTGGATTGTCCCTTCATCATGTTGGCCACATCTTCTTAACGGATTGGATGGCATATACAAATCATGGGGAGCTCTAGACAGTCTGAAAGATTTTTAATGGTGAGGTCCAGTTCCAAACTGTTTCTTGTGGTGTGCCCACTTTTGGAACAGCCTTATTTTGGGGGCAAGGAAAACTCGAGGGGATGCATATAATAGATGGATTATGTGTATGCACACATATAGTGGGTCCATTTGTAGGATATGTAAGAATTCTATAAGGTGGGCCTTATTGATCAATGGTCTAGATTGTCCTAAGTGTTGGATAATGTGATAGGGAATACCAATGGACCCCACTTAGTTATGATATGTAAGAATTCTATAAGGTGGGCTTTATTGATCAACGGTCTGGATTGTTCTAAGTGTTGGATAATGTGATCGGGAATACCAATGGACCCCACTTAGTTGTGATACATCTAAAATCGTGTAAGGGGTGGTGCACTACAACTATGATACGCACGGTGTTAGAGTTGAACTAGGATTATCAAATTCGTGTGAAGCCTTAGGGAGAGTAGGGGTGCACACAGTTCGGTTTGGTCCGGTTCTGGGGTGAAACCGGAACCGAACCGTTCCTAACGGTTCTAGGAAATTCGGAACCAGAAGCAAACCGTTTGCACCTTAGAACCGAACCGGAACCGAACCGTTAAAACCGGATTGGTTCCACGGTTCTGGGCTTTTTATAATCAGCCCAATTGCAAGCCCATGTCCATCCATGTTGTGGTCCATTTGATGAATGGTTTAGATATTGTATAAGGTGTGCAAAAATATATTTACAAAAATAATTGTTCTAAAGAAAATAATTATAAAATGTACAAAAATACATCGGTTTGGTTGGACGTTCGGTTCCACGGTTCGGTTCTACGGATCGGATCCACGGTTTGGTTCTACGGATCGGTTCACGGTTCGGTTCAATTCTACATACCCCCAAACCGAGAACCGAACCGATGTCACCGGTTCTTTGATTTTTGGAACCGAAACCGGAACCGGTGCACTCTAGAACCGGACCAAACCGGACCGTTTGGTTGGTTCCGGTCCGGTACCACGGTTCTACCGGTTAAATGTGCACCCCTAAGAGAGAGGAGTTTCAATGGGTTTCAAACTCCTCAACCCTCTAAAACTATATAAACGGAGTTGGGTCTCCAATTCTATATACAAGAAAAGATCCCAAGGCTTCTCTAAGGGTGTGAGGAGAGAGACTACGGTATCAAGCTTATAGCGATGGCATCTCAACAAGGTCGCTATCTAGTTCATCTGATCTCCATATCCAATGCATAGCACGGTCCTTTGTAATTCCACATAAAACTTACAGGACAAGCTTTGTAGTTGCAACCTCCTAGTTGATAAAAAAGGCCGTCACATCACTATCATACAACGCTTGAAACATTACTTCTACTCGGAAATTTTAAGCGATAGAAAAGGTAATTGTAGCTACCTCCCCTTAGCTAAAAGGCAATTATACATACCTCCCTTTTGTTTAGGATTATTTTAAGTACCTTCATTTGGTTAGAGATATTAGAGGAACCTGTATCAAATCACAAGTGCCCTCACCTAAGGAGTTAGATTTGGCTGCATGTGGGGCCATTAATGTTATTTATAAATGGCATTCGACCCATCAGCAAGGTCACCCCACTGAAAAATTGGGTGCCTAACAAATTAGGCTATAATCCAATAACTAGATGGGATACAGCACAGAAAATAATGAACACCCACCTAAAAATCACCAATTTCATGTCGTGGGCCACTTGATGGTTGGATCAACCTAATTTTTGAGGTGTCCTACTTTCATGATGAGCGACCATCTCAAATGGGTTGGAGGAAATCCAAAATATGATGGACCCACATGTCTACAACTAGTTGCTTATGAAATTGAGAAAAATGTCATTTGATCAAAGATAGGTAGGTGCAATTAACCTGTAAGAGAAAGTGAATACTAAAAAATAGAGCTGATTGACCCATATCGAGTTGGACCGGGTTGGCAATTAACCAATAAGAGAAGATGAGCTGCAACTTGTGTTCGGCGCATGCAACTCAAACCCAATTGATCCATCCCAAGTTTGGTTAGGTTGGGTTAGGTTGTCGTGGTCCTCCAGTTAGGTTCAAGTTGGAAAAGGCCAAACCAATTTGAATTTGGGTTGGGTCTAGGATGAATAAATACAGGACATGTTAGGTTAGGTTGGGGATATTCACATGTGTTTGGGCCAGGTTGGATGAGGTTAGTCTTTTATAGAGAACTTCCGGTTGGGTTTAGGTTGGGCACCTCATACTGAAAATTGAGTCCGGTCTAGTCAAATTGTGGGTTGTGGGTTAGATCTTCCTGAGGTCAAGTTGGGCTCGGGTTCAACTCAATTCAATTTGCCAGAGCTGCACCCCTAACTAAAAGGGATTTTTACTACAAATTATCAAGATATTATGATGTTGAGGAGGTTGTCATAGGTTGTTCCAAATGTCATTGTTTATTATTATTATTATTATTTGTCTAAGAAGTGGTAATGTTGAGAAATTGTAGGGTCCACATGCAAATGCACTCCACTTTGATTATTAGAAGAGTGAAAAAATCAGGCCCACCATCATCATTGGATGTGCCAAACGGAATTTTGGATCTTTTGGTTAGTGTAAGTTGTTTTTTTCTTTATAGTGGCCCCATGATGATGATGATGATTAGAATGGCCTGAATTCAGTCATTCTGATCATCGTGCTAGGATGCGTATGTTTAGGTGTCATACATGAACCATGTAGCCCCACAAATTGCTGTTATCACCTTTTTTTAGAGCAGAAAAATAAATAAAGGCATTTTGGTCATTTGGACCCTTAAAAAAGTACGCTCCTGTGATTAGAGTTGTACACAAGTCAAGTTGAGCTTGGCACAACTCGACTCAGCTCGGCTATTAGCTAACTCTAGCTCGAAGTTAGCTCGGCTCGGTCCTCAAGCCTGACTGGCCAACTCGGCTCAGTTCGCTCAGTATATCGGGCCAGTTCGAGCCAAGTTTGAGCCTGTGCTATATTTTCTCAAACACAGAGTGCACCTTCAGCTTCTCCTAGTACGCAAAATAGCAGCAGCAATTTATAAGTATTTCATCAAACACTCAGTATATAACATCAAAATCAAGATATCAGAATAGTTTTATTAAGTTTTTTTTTTTTTTGTAGTGATTTGTTTTATATATATATATACCTTCCTTGCCACTAGCCAATTCTGTGGAGAATGTATGCACCCGAAACAACATTCCGTTGAGTCATTTCATCAAACACTTGGTGTGCATAGTCAATATCAAAATAACCAAGTCATCGAACTGATTTGATCCAAGTCGATTCAAATTTGGACAAGCTCGAACTTGGCTCGAAATTTTTTCGAGCTTCAAAAATCAGCTCGACTTGGCTCCATCTCAGTTTCAAACCGAGTCAAATCGAGCCTTTTTTTAGTCGAGTCGAGCGAGTTAACCGAGTTAACTCGCTTTGTGTACAGCTCTACCCATTATTTCATTTCATCAAAGGCATTATTTAGTAAAATCAGAATTTATGAGAAATTTTATGGCAAAAATCCCAGACATAAATTGCAATCAGGATCGTCCCAGTTGTGGGCCTGATGTGGATGGAAAATATCCCAAAAACAATCTTATTAGACATCCTAACAATCCGAATAAGCAGCCATGAAATGTACGCTTAAAATGAAAACGTTCAACGGTCCAGATTCAATGGTCGATATCGGATTATTAACATCCTTAGTGAGACCCTTGGGCGATCTGGATTGACATACATGTATGCCACTTTATTTTCTTGGACGTGGCAAAATCATATGTACCTGAACAAATGGGCCTCACATTGGATGGGCCACGACATAAAAAATAACACTGATTGGACGATCCTAACCCTTTGATTGAATGAAAAACAATTAATGGATGGAATTTTAGCCGACTGTGTCTATCTATAGCCATCCTTCTCCCTAAGTCCAATACTAATAATAATACCACAGAGATGCCAGTGACAAATCCACTCCGTCTATCAGTTTCTCAAGATCCCAATAGGACAGAAATGTTATTCAGACATACCCATCAATCAATCCAGCATAACTAGATCACGGGCCCACCTTAGATCAAAGGATGGTGACTGACTGACAACCACATATCTAATGGTGGTGGAGAACATGTACCGTATCATCTGATACATTGTTTAAAACATCAGAATGTATCATATTCAATTGAGAATGTATTGCAATATATTTATCCGATTGTATGGTACAAGCTGTTCTATGATGAGATGCCACTTGTGTTGGACACCCTTCCATGCAAATGTTAGGCCCCATCATTCATCCCTTCTCAATAATCAGGTTGATCCAAGTGGGCCACACGTGTATGTTGAGTAATACCATTTGTCCATTCATTCCAATGGTCTAGCCCACCTGATGAATGGACGGGCCTGATTTTCATGCCAGGTGATCTCTACCATGGGGCCTACCGTTTGCATGGTATACATATGGCTGGAAAATGGGACAACATGAGAAGTTATGGTACAGGCGCATGTAGGTGATAAGTCCTTTACAAGATAGTGAGAGGAACTGAAAAGTATGGCTTGTACCTATTTGATGATGCATTCCAATGGAAGTTGATGAGTGCATATTGCCTTTGGATGCACAAATAAATCAAATTCAGAATGTTTACATGATTGCGTTTTAGAATCCAAACACCAAGAAATCACAAATTATTCTTTTGTTATAATAATAATTGCAAGATATTTTGAGTAATTTAATGTATTTATTTGAATATATTATTTCTCTATTGATTGTGGATCCACTAAGATGGCTTAAGCTATAATGTGATTTGTGGGGCCTACGGTGAGTTGATCATGGCATCCAAGAATCCAAACACTAAGAAATCACAATTTATTCTTTTGTTATACTAATAATTATTGCAAGAAACTTTGAGTAATTTAATGCATTTATTTGAATACTTCTCTATTGATTTTGGATCCACTAAGCTGCTTAAACTATAATGTAATTTGTGGGGCCTATGAGTGATTTGATCGCGGCATCCAATCTATCTATCATGTGTGTCGGGGCCAAAGAACTGGCCAAATTTAGGTGGGCCACACAGTGTAAAGTAAGGCAGGAAACTTCTAAAATCACATGGTGTGGCCCACCTAGGTTTTGGAAAGGCCATATCAGTGAGTTGGATCTCTTCATCGTGTGGGGGATGCATATAATGGATGGATTAGGTGTATGCACACATATGGTGGGCCCACATATCATGTCGTAGGATTAGTTTAACTTTTTAAGCCTGTGGAATTTCACCACCTATGGGTACTCGAACCCTTGACCATGTGTTGAAACTCCCGGGAGTCTACCACCGGAGCAAGAGTAAGGACCCAGGATTAGCTTAACTTACAAAAGCTTGTAGTGGATCTGGCCTCCTAGCTGATAAGAGCCATCGAGAGGTAGTGGATTGCGTCCTGCCCCTACCAAGCTGGGCTATGTGGGCCCACCGTGATGTATGGCTTTTATATGTGTCATCTATCCATTTTTCTATATCACTTCACGATATAAACCCAAAAAATGAGGCCGACATCCAAGTTTATATCACCTTATGATTTGGTCGGTGGGATTAAATGGTATTGAATGGAATTAGATGAGACTAATACCATTATTGGGCAATGATTGCATGTATGGAAATTCCATGGTATTTTGGTCATCTAATCTTTTTTCTTCTTTTTTTTTCACACGCACATGCTCCACGCACTCATGCCATAGTGGGATTTCACCACCTATGGGTACTCGAACCCTTGACCATGTTTGGGATAAATTTCTTATTGTTGAAAAAACATTGGATTAAGCAAAATTCTATTTGGTGGACTATGGAATTGTAATCAATGAACCAAATTCAGAACGGATGTCTGTCGCTTGTACACATATATAACTAGAATGTCACCTGTAAAGGGTGTGTATGGATGGACAACATGGATAAACACATGCATCAATGTGGGGCCCACATGTGTAATGGATTTCAAAATCCATGGAAATCCCACATGGACCAAATGCAATTCCATCCCACCTAATCCGAACCTTCCCAAACGGTCGATAGAATTTAGACCAGACCAAATGCAATTTCATCCCATCTAATACCATGCGCCAAACGCCTCCTTAGGAAAGTTTCAAAGGTAAGTTTCATTATTGTCGTTGCTTCATGTGGTGCAGTCTACTTAAGCACTAGACCTACCTAAGTTTTAGACTCATACCCTAAAATGACCTGAAAAATAGATGGATGGCATGGATTAAACCCATACATTGCAGTGAGCCCCATTATTGTTGTTGGTGTTGTTAAAAAATGGAGACGGTGCAGAGGTGCCCATGAGAAGGCACGCAGGTGAGCATTCGTCCTATCTATAACCATCATTTAATTATAGTAATATTATTGTTGTTTTTGTTGTTAAAAGATGGGGACTGTTTGATTGGAATGATTTTTCGGATATGGCCCATCAACGGCGATGCCCATTGTGATGAACGGTTTTGGATCTTGTACTCGAGCACACGTGTGCAAGAACGAATCCACTGATACCTTGGCCCAAAAAGGAAAATAGGGGTGACAAACACTGCAGTCTGGCTGTTTTATTTACAACGCAGTGGACCCACATTCTATCTGGAAGTTTCTATGGCAGCCGTTCCCTTCCCCAATTTTCCCATTTTTCCGAATTGGTGTGGCCCACCTGAGTCATGGATCACCTTGGATTTTGACATCTAGGACCAACATTGCCGCGCACATCTAATGTATGGGTTGGATGGCTCTTAGGGCCTGTTCGGGCGGTGGGATTAGAAGAGATAAGGTGGGATGGGATTCAAAAAACATAATTATTACTCATGGTAGGGATTATCTACTGTTGCCATGGAATAAGATTAATGTTCTGTTGATAATACGGTGGCCCATTGAATGGATATACCCACCATCATTTGAAATTACTGAGAATAACATACATGTGTTATATCTAAACCGTTCATTTTTGTTTTGTAACCTCATTTTATAGCATGGGCCTAAAAATCAGGTAGATCCAAAACTTACGTGGCCCCAAAAAAGTTTTCCTACCGTGCATTCTTTCCCCTTGTTGTTGCCCTTGCCCGTCATTGATGGTTGGCAATTTGCACTTGATGAGAGTGATATCCAACGGTCAGATAGTCACGCAGACTGGCGTATGATGTCCAATGATCTGCTTCGATAGCGTTTCTGGATGTGTGATCTGAGCTTTCCATGATGTGAGTTGCGTTGTTTAGATCTTCTTCCTAAAAATCAGGTCCATTTCAAACTTCGGGTGGGTCACATGATGCCGAAGAAAATGGATCCACCGTTAGTATAATTTGTACACCACTTGAGTAGTAAACGTTGACGTACATAGACATGAAAAGCATGCAACCAATGGCCCAATTTCAATTAAACATGTATGAGTCTGTTAAGTGCTAATCATGTTGGAGTTGTAATCAACTCGATTCAAACTAAATACCTTATGACTCGAGCCTGCCACCGACTGGTAACGTGAAAAGGAGGCTTGATCCTTTGGTGGATCCTTTTTCCTTAAAAAACAACAAAAAAATAAAAAATAAATAAATATCTTAGTACCTTAGATAGGTTTGGTATTGTTTCTTAACAAAATTAATAAAAGATACACAAACTAAAAGCAAAGGTTTAATTGTATATTTTATTAATATGAAAGTAGAATAAAGTACAAATGACAAAAATAAATAAATAAGCACAAGATATTACCACAGCAGTACGAGCTAGCGAAACGGTCATGATTTTAATAGTACTTTGGATAGGAACAATCACGATGGTGACGTATAATCAGCAGGTCATTACTGAATAATTACCGAGTAAGAACTTAATATTTTGAGATTTTAACAATGAGGTCATGAATATTTATACTAAATTAATTAACGTAGTGTAGCAGTGCGCTAGCTAGATAGTAGTAGAAAATTAAAAGCTAAGAGCTATGCTAAAGGCTCCGAGGCTTCTACATCATGGTATTAGATAGGATTGGAGTAAACTAGAATTAAACTAATTTAATGAGATCTCCATAAGGGATGAAAGGAAGACACGGGGTGCAGAGTTGAAAGGTTTTGTGTATTTGTATTTGCATGATATCTTGAGCTTCTTCTTCTTCTTCTTCTTCTTCTTCTTTTTTTTTTGCTTTTATAGATTTGGAGAAGAGTTGGCACAATCTTGGATCACACCAAAGGTTGGATGGTTAATCATGCAAATCTTTTTGAGCTTTTATATAAGTTAACCTATTACATTAGATCACGTGTACACTAGACATCAAGCATTATGATTACATATTCTTAAGCAACGTAATTACATATTCTTTCTTACCATTTCATGAAGCAACATGTATAGAAAGTCTTGTTGGAATCTGCACATCACTTGATACTTGCCTTTATAGAAAACTAAAAACTCTAATATTTAATATTCTTATATGCACACGTCTCCAACTCCTTTGTCTTTAAAATTCATTTACAACACGGGCGGCATGACTGTCATGGGTCATCTTATAAGCCATTTGATTTATCATTTATCTACACCACATGTGGCATGACTATCATAAGTCAACTTTTAGACAAGTCCCTTGAATTCATCCGGGTCAACTCAAACACGGTTAGACCCAATACGATTCAATACGGTGAGTCACCCAAATGATTCACCCCAGATACAGCCTACAGGCGAGTCGGGCTAAATCACCCCCCACTCAGCCAAGCCACAATTGAACTCAGGAGCAAACAATTCGGGTCCCAGTCACTGAGTCATAAAACCATTATCTTATCTTCAAATAACAGCCTGTTTGTCCCATGTTCTAGACCAGTAAGATGGAAGTGGATTGCGTACTGAATAACTCACTGCGCTCAGCCTAGTGAGTAAACTCTGTGAGGTCCACCATAATTTATGTATTTTATCTGCTCCGTCCATCCATTTTACCAGATAATTTTATGGCTTGATCCCAAAATCGAAGCATATCCAATGTTCAAATGGACCACACCACAGGAAACAGTGTGAATTGAATGTCTACCGTTGAAAAATTCTTGGAGGCCACATAAGCTTTGGATTAAGCTTATATTTGTGTTTTCCCTTCATCCATGTCTATATGATCTTATTAAAAGGTTGGATGACGAATGAACATCACTACAGGGCCTAGCAAGGTTTCAACGGTGGAAATCACAGTCAGACCGCCTATTTACTAAACGGGCTAAGAATTCCAGCCTAAACCCCAACTGCAATCCATCACCAAGAAGCCCAACTCAACTCACTTAAAATTCATTAAGCTCTGCCAGTCTTAACCCAACTTGTTGAATTGTAACCGTGGCGGGCTCGACTAATCTAGCCCGTCCAGCCCAACCTAGAACAAGATGTGGGGCTAACGGCATACCCAATCCACCCCAATTAACAGATACATAAGGTCCAATGAAGGCTATTCAAGTCGGCATAGGTCAGCTAAACGGTATTCTCATAACAATCGGGGTCATAGATTTTGAGTTCATGGAATCCCTAGTTGGCAAGAAAAATCAGCAGTAAGATCGACCCTGCTCCTAAAAGATTTTTACATGTTTTTATGATATTTACCTCCAAGAGGAGCATGAATGTAAGAATGAAGTTTGAGCCTTTAGTGCAAATGGCTAAAATATGATGTTGTCCATTTGGATTATTAAAATCTACATGGACCATTAATCTAGATTGTTTATTGGACTTCCATCGAGCAAGACCGCCACAGATCACTTGTGGTTAAAGGGTCATAATGATTGGAAAATCCCTAGTCTATCAATAGTGGATTGATGGATTGGATTTTTAAACCATAGGCCCCACTTGTACAAGATGAGAGTATGCTCATGTTTCTCTAATAGCTTCTCTTATTTATTATTTAAATAAAAGAAATGTACATAACATTTTTTCATAGTAGCAGTGTTCCAATTCAGGGTCCGGATCAAACTTCTATAATGTCTTTTTTGGGTTGGAGTTTGGGTCTGGTCGGGTCCTCTTATGCAGCCCATTTGACAATCTATATGAAGAGGTGGCCAAGGGTTGACCCTAGCCCAGCCCTAGTCTCATGAGCCCCAGCCCTACTATGTAAGGAAAAATAAAAATTATCAGCAGTTTGAAATAACTTCATTAAAGAATTTCTTGAAACTATCCTTCGTCTGCCATGAGTTCCATTGAATAGATGGGTTGGATGGTTGAAACATGAACCACATTTGACAAGTGTCACATAAATGATAAATGAGAATTTCTCTCTAACGACTTTAAATAGTCCATTCTTTTTATATAATGGTAGCCCACTTGATGGTAGGACTGGTCTAATGAGCTCATTCATCTTCGGCCTGGTCAAGGCCAGCCCCAACACGAACACTAGGCTTAGTTTGTAAGCCCAGGCTCAACCCTCGGGCCAAGTTTAGGAGCCAAAGCCTACTCCTACCACACCAGGCTATTGCCACCCTTAGGCAAGACAGGTGAAGGTTAGGCTGACCTATTCCATCAAACGGACCTTGTTTTATCCATTGAGCCCAACCTACTACCATTTTCTAAAAAGCGGATCAAGACGGTTAACCCACTGGGCAATCCGGCCCATTCAAAACTCAGTAGGACCTGGACTTCCTTTGGCCCAGCCTAGCCCGTTACATATGCAACAATTGATATGTGAGTTACTCTTTTGGTAAAACGCTAGAGACATTGAATGATGAGTTGTCTTCTCTAAAGGCAGCGCATGTGTGCAATCCACTTATGATGAATAGGCATGGTCATCACACACGACAATACGTATGAGGGAGCTTAGCTATAACAAATATAAAGACCATTAGTGGAGTGATAAGTGTGTTACCAATTATTTTTTTCATTAGTTATGGATAAGTTAACGAGGCATTTCTAAGAAAAGATCCGATAACGTATGTTATTTATTGATAGTATAGTTTTGATCGGCAAGATGAGGGAGAGTGCAAACATAGCTAAATTTATACAGAGGTACTTAGTGTTGTAAACAGATGTCTTAAATCTTGTATCTTACCGCACTGCTCGACCGGTCGAGGGGGGTTGCTCAACCAGTCGAGGTCCGCTCGACTCGAAGTCCAGTAGTATTGTTTTTTGGGAGTTATGGGCCGCTCGACCAGTCGAGGGGCTGGCTCGACCGGTCGAGGACCCGGCTCGACTAGTCGAGGGTTATGCAACCAGTGCACGGACTGCGTAAATTTGAGGCGGTTTCCGGACTATTCTAAGTCAGTGCGTAAGTGGAGTTTCATAAACTATAAATAGGGGTCACTAGGGCCTTTCTAGGGCATGGCTAAGGCTTTCTAAAGGGTTTCTAAGGGTTTCTAAAAGGGGTTCTAGGGATGCAAAGGGTGTAACAAGGGTGAGATTCGAGGTTGTTCGAATCGGGAAGTCCTTTCTCTTTTTAATTTATGCTTTCATAGTGGAATTTTGTCGCTTTGTGCCGTGTTTTTTCCCGCAAGGGTTGTCCATGTAAATCGTTGTGTTCTCTTGTGATTGCTTGGTGTCATTGGATTGCTATCCTAGATCCAGATCTGTGTGATTCCGCAGCACAAATCCCCAACACTTAGAATATAATTGATTTAGAATTGGTCAGATTAAATAGAGTATATGAAGTGCAATTTTAGTAATAATAGGAGTGAGAATGAGAAATTAGTAAAGACTGATGAGCAAGAAGTTATCCAAAATGACCATTTTTGATATCGTGAATCAATAATTAATGAGAAAGAAGAGGTTGAGGAGAATGATGCCTATAGAATTCAAGCGAGGTGGAAGAAATTGAAATGTGCCTTTGGAGTTCTATGTGATCATTGTGTACCCACTCAAACTACAAAGGAAATTTTATAAGATGGCTATAAGATTGGGTGTTCTTTTATGGGACAAAATGTTCGGTTGTTAGAGAGCAACGTGTTTATAAGATGAGTGTAGTTGAAATAAGGATGTAAGACAGAAGAGTTGTTAGATAGGGAAGGATGGAGTTAAATGTTAATGCATTCTTGGAAATTTTGGAATAGCGTAAATAAGTAACAAGATGAGGAAAATAGATTTAGTGGTTTTGTCTTGTGCAATGGAGACTAATAAATGTGTTGGTTAAGAATAAGTTCGTACAAGTTGAAGGCTCTAAAAAGAAAATTGGAAGGTCTAAAAGGACGTGGGTGGAAGTACTAAGGAAAAAACTTGATCACCTGTAGTCTAATAAAATTATGACCCTTGATACATGGGAACGACATAAAAGAATTCATGTTACTATATACACCCCACCCAAAAATGAGATTAAAAATATTATTCAACTTTAATCAAGCTTCAATAAAAAGTATTCATATAGCTCAACACTTGTCATACAACTGTATGAGTTGGACAAGGTATGGCTCAAGCAGTCCTTCAAAATAGTTGACGGCGCGACTAGAACGATTGATCAAAGGGCCCACCGATCCGATCTCGACCAAATCGTTGGGAGCCTCCTGGAACTTAGAATGCACTCCATTTTGATAAATCCATCTCTGGTTAGTTCGAAAGGCCTTAAAAGCATGGATTGGATGGCTAATGAGGATACTTGACAAGCTCCAAAAATTACCAACAAACCAGATTGGCAAGCCTACGGCATGTTTAACCAAATCTCGGTCCCTCGCCTAAGGTATCTAGGAGTTACAAACCGATCAAGCCACATTTGCCAGACTCCAGCAGTACCAAAGATCCAAAAAAATCAAGTTGAAAGGATCCACAACACCTCTCGAAAACAACCACCGGCTCCGATCAGCTAACACCAAAATAGGTGGACAGTAGAGCAAAATTACAAACCCTAACCCACTTAAGCCTCAGGACCACCATATATGTTAGCTAACGCACGAGGAGAAAAAAAAAAAAAAAAAAAAGCAATCCCTAGTTGAAGAAAGGCATCAACAAATGCACAAAAATGATGACTTTGCAACAAAGAGTGCCTGTCATGCTAAAAAGGATAGCTAACATGTTTAAGGACCACACAATGAGTCATTCTTGAGGTAGTGACTGAGAGTTGAAGAGGGTGGTAGGGAGCTACTCAAAGCGTCCTTGACCAGCTGAGGTATGTGATCAATTGTGAGTTGGCTAGTGGACTTGACCGAGTGATCAGTATATCATCGACATATACAAGGAGAAATAATGAAGTCGACCCCTGTCTGCAAATGAAAAGAGATGCATCAGAGCATGAGTTCACAAAGCTGAGAGAGAGTAGATGCTCTTGTAAGTGATGGTACCAAGCTCGTGGAGCCTTTTTCAGTCCGTATAAGGCCTTGTGTAGTCGACAAATATGATTTGGGAAGCTGGGATGCACATAGCCAAGAGGTTGTTGCATGTAAACCTCTTCAGTCAAGTTGCCGTGAAGGAATGCATTTTTTATATCAATTTGATGGATCGGCCACTGATTTGAGACAGCATAGCTTAGCATGATCCGAATGGTGGTGAGTTTTACCACGGGGCTGAACGTGTCATCGACGTCAATTCCTTGTTGTTGGTGATAGCCTTTAACAACCAATCTCGCCTTTCTCCATTCAAGAGAACCATCGGACTTGTGCTTGGATTTGAAAATCCACATGGACCCGACGACATTGAGACCAGGTTTGGCAGGAACTAAGGACCACGTTCCATTCCTCATTAGTGCAGTGAATTCTTCATCCATGGTTGCACGTCATTCACTGTGTTTGGAAGCTTCTGTATAATAGGTCGGCGATTCTGAAACGTTACTGGAAACAAGAAATGTTTGTGGCAGTGGATACCGAACAGTTCCATCCGTGAGCAGCTTTGGTTTCACGATATTGTTCTAAGATCGTGTGACCATTCGATGAGGACGGTGCGCAGGGAGTTCTTCGGCAACAGATGGTGGTTGTGCTGGTTGGGGGGTGAGAGCAGAGTCATTGGATGGAGTAGAGGAATTTATTTCGGGTGATGAAATGTTTGAAGAAGGAGAAGGAGGTAACGAGGAAGATGATGATATAGGGTGGGTATTAGGAAACGGTGTCGGTGGGGTAAATGAGTTTGTGGCATGGGATAGATCGGTTTGTGGTGATAGTGGTAGAGGTGGGCTTTGAGTAATGGCGTGTCGAAAGAGAGAAAACGGGAGAGCTGTATGTGGGTTAGATTGAGGCCGAGCTGGGTTGGCATTTGGGCTTGCAAAAGGGAATGACCCTTCATCGAAGATCACATGCCAGGAAACAAATACATTGTCAGCGGAAGTATCAAGGCACTTGAACCAACAGTGTGAGTCACTATAGCCAATGAAAACATGGCGTTTTGATCTGAAGTCAAGTTTATGGCGATTGAACGGGCGAAGAAAAGGAAAACAAGCACACCCAAATATTTTTAGGGATGAAAAATCTGGAGTATGTTTGTAAAGTTTTTCAAATTGTGAAATGCCAAGAGGAGTGGATGGAAGCCAATTAATGAGATATGTGGCCATGAGAAAAGCGTCATCCCAGTAGGTGTGAGGAACATGACCATGGGATAAGAGTGAGAGGCCCGTTTCAACAATGTGACGGTGTTCCCGTTCAAAGGACCCATTTTGTTTGGATGTATGGGGGCATGTGATTCGGTGTTGAAAGCCAATATTTGCAAAATAGGTGTGAAGAGAGCGATGCTCTCCACCCCAATCAGTTTGCACAGATTTAATCTTACAATTAAATTGGCGTTTAACAAGTCTTTGAAATGAACAAAAAATTTGCATGACATTAGATTTGCTTGGAAGTGGAAATAGCCATGTAAATTTGCTAAAATGATCAACAAACGAAACATAGTATTTATTTTCATTGGTTGACATAATAGGAAAAGGACCTCAAACATCTAAGAAAATTAATTGAAGAGGATGATTAGAAATAGATTGAGAACTAGAAAAAGGAAGGTGATGGTTCTTTCCTTGTTGACAAGTCGTACACACACCTAAAATTTTATTAGACGAAGTAGGTAAAGAGAACTTGGACAAGAAAAAATTAAAAAACGATGGAGATGTTGAAAAACGTGAACACTCGGCAATGGTGATTGTATTCAAGCAATAGTGATTCATTTTAACTAATACAGAGGACTAGTATTTAAACATACAAAAACAGAGTAGCAAATTGCATGAAATCTGGGGGAAATTGCATGAAATCAGTGCATGAAATCTGGGGATTGCATGAAATATGGACGTTGCATCTTATCTAATTTCAAATTTCAAACACCACATTCCCATCTTGTCTAATTTCAAATTTCAAACACCACCTTCCTTATCTTGTCGATCCTCCAACGTCTCCTTGTCCTGCTGGGTCTGAGTTGTGCTAATACTCTCCCTCAAACGGTGTCGGGGTTGGAGGCAGAGTTTGGTTCGAAAGTAACTGAGACGTCCCTTGGACATTGGTTTAGTGAAGAGGTCTGCTACTTGATCATTAGTGGAGATGTGGTGAGTGATAAAAAAGTCAAGTGCAACTCGTTCGCGCACAAAATGATAATCCAACTCAAAATGTTTACTACGAGCATGAAACACTGGATTGACGGTCATATGAAGAGCACTAAGGTTGTCGCAGTAGAGGATCGGAGGAGAGGCAAGTGGAATGTGAAGATCTTTTAGAATAAATGTCATCCAAGTGAGTTCGGCTGCAGTGTTGGCCATGGCACGATACTCAGCTTCGGTGCTGGATCGAGAGATGGTATGTTGTTTCTTTGCACACCAGGAGATGAGATTTCCTCCAATAAATGTGCAATATCCAGTGGTGAAGCGCCTTGTGGTGGGACAGCCCACCCAATCTGCATCTGAGAAAGCACATAGATCAAGTGTAGTATTGGAAGTAAAGTGTAAGCCTATGTCAATAGTCCCTTTGACGTATCTTAAGATACGGCGAACCATTTTTAAATGCACGATAGTAGGAGCATGCATGAATTGAGATACATAGTTAATACTGTATGAAAGATCTGGACGTGTGAGTGTTAGATACTGTAAAGCACCAACAAGTCCTTGAAAGTAACTTGGATCTTCCAATAAGATGTCATTAGATGAGGTCTTGGTCTTTGCTCCAAGTGGTGTGCTCATGGTCTTAGAGTCGACCATGCTGGCTCATTCAAGGATGGTAAGGGCATAGTGTGACTGGGACAAGTGGAGGCCAGCAGGTGTTTGAGAGATCTCGATCCCAAGAAAGTGATGAACTGGTCCCAAGTCCTTCATCGCAAATTCGGAACTCAGAAGTTGAATGAAGGTTGTAATGAGAGCAGTAGAGGATCCTGTGAGAAGTATATCATCTACATAAAGAAGGAGAATTTGTGTACCAAAATCAGAATGAAAAATAAATAAGGATGGGTCTGCTAGACTGCAAAAGAAATCATATTTAAGAAGAAAAGCACTAAACCAATCAAACCAAGAACGAGGTGCTTGTTTGAGACCATAGAGAGCCTTTTGAAGCTTGCAAACATGTGTTGGATATTGAGGGTCAACCATTCCTGGAGGTTGTTCCATGTAGATATCTTTCGAAATTAAACCATGTAGGAAAGCATTTTTTACGTCAAGTTGAATTATGGACCATTTCTGAACAAGTGTTATAATGATGACCATGCAGATAGTTCCAGGTTTGATTACTGGAGAAAAGGTCTTGGTGTAGTCCAACCCATCAACTTGATGATACCCTTTTGCTACAACTCGAGTTTTGAGACAATCTAGTGAGCCATCTGGTTTGAGTTTTGGCTTGAGCACCCATTTAGAGTCAATAACATGAATGTTAGAAGTGCGAGGAACAAGTTGCCAAGTCTGATTTTTATGAAGAGCCTCAAGTTCCTCATCCATTGCAGCCTTCCAGCCAGGGTGAGCTAAGGCAGATCGAATATTATGAGGTTCAAGAGGGATATTGGCTGAGGATGTGGAGGAAGTCAAGGCATATTTTGGATTGGGTTTAATAATTCCTCTATATGAGTGAGTAACCATGGAATGTGAGAGGGGTGTTTGTGCTTGTGGAGGTTGAATTATTGCAATTTGGGGCTATGAGACTATTTGAGAGGGCTTAGACTCAGGCTGTGAAGAATGTGTGGGTTGCTTATACATCTCACACTCGAGTTGGAGTGACTCAGTGCCAACTGCATCTCGGACTCAGGTTCAGACCTGAGCTGCTGGGTCCCATGTCGACTTGTATTTTCAGTTGGGGAGAGAGAATGTGCATAAGTTTTTGAATCTGGAGGGGATATTGACACGGCCGATAAAGGACTCAAACATGGTGGTGTAAGGGTTGGCAACTGAGTCTTTACAACAGGATTGGAGTCAGTAAGAGGTAACCATGAATCAAAGATGCTAATGACATGTGATGTAGGAAGAGTAATGCTTTGATTCTGAGTACGTTTATAAGGAAAAAATAACTCATCAAAAACCACATGGTGGGAGATTTAAAAAAAAATTTGCTAGAGAGATGAAAACACTTGTATCCTTTATGTTTATCACTATAGCCTACAAAGATGCAAAGTACGGTTTTTGGATCAAACTTGTGTCGCCGTGTATCCTAGGTGTAAGGAAAACATTTAGACCCAAAGACACGAAGTGAAGAATAATCAGGATGAATGTCATGCAGTGTAAAGTATGGAGTTTCAAAATTAAGAGCAGACGAAGGCAACCAATTAATAAGATAGACAGCGGTAGTGAAAGATTTGACCCATAAAAATAAAGGGGCACCACTGTGAAATAACATAGTCATACCTAGTTCCCGTATTATCTTATGTCGCCTTTTAACCATACCTGTTTGCTCTGGAGTATATGGGCATGATACTTGATGAATGATACCTGTGGAAAGAAAATGAGATGATAGCTTGGAGTTTATGAATTCTCCTCCTCCATCAGAGTGAAAAATCTTGATTTGTTTGTTGAATTGTCTATCATGTGGTTAGAGGCTCCTGTGTCTGAGGTCCACTCTGTTTCAGTGATGGTGTTATCCAATGTGAGAGCTGTAACAGCTTGTGGTATGTCATTATGTTGAGTTGGTTTTTTGGGCACCCACCAACATATTTTTGCAATATGTCTCACCGTGCCACAGTACTGGCATTTTTCTTCACAGTAAAGCTCTCGTTCTGTAAGGGTCATACGACGTTCTCCAGGTGGTGGAGGACGTCTTTGTTGAGAGCCCGAAGTGGGGCTAGTAGAATAAGCATGGTTTCGATCTTTTGGATGTTGTGCCTGAAATCCTCTCCCAGTTAGTATGAATTTTTGTTTGTTGCTATGATATCCTGAGGAGGATTGCTGGAAGTGCTGTTGTTGTTGCCCATAAAACGTCATTTGAGGAGTGAACGAGTTTGGGACATTTGTATGATTAGAGAACCAACTGCGTCGCTGATCAAGACTTTGGAGTTGTAAGACCAGCTCAGCATATGAAGGCCTTGGTGGCTTTTAGCATGGTAGTGGTGAAAGTTTCATATTGAGGGTCAAGGCTAGTGATAAGGGAGAAAACTTTTTCTTTGTCTGGGACAGGTTTCCCAATAGCTGTAAGACTATCGCATAAACCCTTGAAGGTGCGAATATGTTCTCCAATGGGTTTGTCATCTTCTTTGCGTAGATATGTTACTTGTTTTCTGAGTGTGAATTCACGTTCTTGTGAATCTTCCGCATATGTATTCTTGAGTGCATCCCATACAGCATGGGCTGTGTCTAAGCCAACAACAAGGTCGAGAGTTTCTTCAGAGAGTGTTCCAATTATCCACCCACGAAGAAGACGATCCGCCTTTCGTCAGGCAATGTATGCTTCGATTAATCTTGGTGTAGAACTTTCTGTATCTGTGATGTTATTTGAATATAGTATAGTGTATTTGGTGGGGGCAGGATCTTCATTAGTAAGGTGGCCGACCAGTTCTTGGCTTTCTGCAAGAGCCAAGGCTTGTTTACGCCACAAGGGATAATTTGTAGGACTGAGTTTGAGGGTAATGAAGTTACCAACATTGAGAGATAGTGAAGTACTCATGGTTGCAAGGAGCTGCTAGGTTGTGCTGTGTGGTCACATAGTGCTTTGATACCAACAATAAAAAATTGAAAAATGATGGAGATGTTGAAAAACGTGAACACTCGGCAATGGTGATTGTATTCAAGCAATGGTGATTCATTTTAACTAATACAGAGGATTGGTATTTAAACATACAAAAATAGAGTAACAAATTGCATGAAATCTGGACGCTGCATCTTGTCTGATTTCAAATTTCAAACACCACATTCCCATCTTGTCTGATTTCAAATTTCAAACACCACCTTCCTTATCTTGTCGATCCTCCAACGTCTCCTTGTCCTGCTGGGTCTGAGTTGTGCTAATACTTGGAAACAAGATGGTGGACAGTTTGATAGGAAGGATGTCCCATCCGACAATGCCAAACATCAAGAGGCGCTCGTTGAGAGAGGTATATGTTTGAGGATGGTTTGTTGGTGACATGGAGGTCGGAAAAATGTAGAGCCCGTCTTTAGGTTTACCGCGCAGAAGAACTCTCCCCGTTGCCTCGTTCTTCACCAAAAAGGAAGAAGAGTGAAATTCAAGATAAACATTATTATCACTCGTAAACTGACTCACATAAATAAAATTTTTCGTAATCTGAGGTACATGCAGTAACTTATTCAAAATAAAGGAATTTGAGGGGGTTGAAAGGGTAGTGGAACCAATGTTTTTTATAGGTAAACATGCCCCATCGCCGACATGAATCTGGTCGTTGCCAAGATAAGGTTCTGATTGCACAGTCAAGTTGTGGAAGTCGTTGGTGAGATGGTTTGTGGAGCCAGTATCCGGATACCAGTTGGTATCCTGTTGTAGTGAAGGAGATGCCACATAAGCCATCATATTAGGAGGAGTGCCTTGATAGGCATGATCGAACCTGTAATAACATTGGATGGCTGTGTGGCCATTTCTTCCACAGACTTGGCATTGTGGTCTCGGGTTGGAGGAGTAGTTTTGAGGCAGACCACCTCTTCCTCTATTTCCACATCCCCTTCCTCTGTTGATGGAGTTGGAACCATAGGACTGGTGTGGAGAAGAGCATTGTTATTGTGGATGTTTTCCACCGCGCGACCTGGAGCCATTCCGGGTGGCCATGTTCACCGAGCCAACAGAGGTGTCTACGACAGTTTGTTGCTGCTCAAGGCGTAACTCAAACGTAAGAAGATGGTTAAACATATCTTCTGAAGTCATTTTGTCAATTTGAGTGGAAATGGACGTGACAATAGCATCATAAGAAGTATCGAGACCACAAAGAAGGTAAGCTGTAAATTCATGGTGTTGAAGGGGCTATCCGATGATAGCCAAGTTGTTCGAGAATGATTTCATTTTTTGAAAGTAATCGGAAATTGACAAGTTTCCTTTCTTGGTGAAGGCAAAAAATTGTCGAGTCTGTATGGCGCGAGCAGAAAAGTGAGAGGCGAACATTCTCTCAAGGGCGACCCAGACTTCTCCAGAAGTAGAGAGGCCGACCATTTAAACCAAGATATTCTCGGATAAGGAGGAATCCAAGGCACTTAGAACAACCTGATCTTGATCATACTAGGTAATGTATTTGGGATTTGGTATTTCAGTGGGAGTGGTTTGGGAGGTTGCTGTTTCAGGATTGGGAATGGTGGGACTAGGACTAGAGATGGTTCCATCAACGAACCCAAACAGGCGCTGACCACGTAGGTAGGGGACAATCTGAGTTTTCCAGAGAAGGCAATTGTCCTTGGTGAGCTTAACCGTGACGAGGCTATGGATGTTTATGGGAGTAACCGAGTTTGAAGGAGATGAGGTCATATTGGTGGAGCGGAAAAGAACGGAGGTTATGTTACGGCTTTGATACCATGAAAGGAAAACAAGAATGCTGGAAACTCTCATGTCCCTTACAGCGAGAGATGATGTATATTTAAAACAGTAACTATACAACTGTTGAGGATTTGTTTACAGCTGTCTAATGTCTATAGAATCGGATTTACAGGAATCTACAAACAAGGAAATGTATTAAGAAGATATACATGGAAAGGATGAGATAATTTTGTGGCCGTGAATCAAGGTGCGTTACACTTGATTTACTGCCGTGATCTTCTGTAGTGATTTTCTCCGTAATACACACCATCCATCACCTGTGTTGCCTCTTATTTATGGTAGTATAATCAAATGCTATAGGAAATATACAAATAATACAAATCAAATTACATGAAACTCTGCCCATATAATGCAGATTGAAAAAAATGTAACAACACAATTAATGTTCTCGACACATCACTAGGTCAAGGTGTATATGGTGTCACCCTCTTTAAGATAGTTTGTGCCTTCCGCTCAAATACTCGTGTTACGCTCTAGGATACCAGGCCCAACAGATGAACATTCACAATGTGCACACTTATGGAAATCCCAACACCAAAGAGAATGAACCTCCTTGTGCCCAAAAGAAAAAAAATAAACAATCTAAAAATTATTACCCACGAAGCAAGGCATGTCTGGATGAAACGGTCTCAAAAAGGGTTGACCGATTGAAAGGGACCGCTTGAGCTATAGACCAAATCGCACCGTATGAATTTAGTTATTTTTGGCATTATTTTACACTATTTTCTATAAATATATATTCGATCCAGCTTATATTTATTTGGGATCACGTCCAAACAAAAGGGGAAGCGGATTGCCCAGTAACTCATTAAGCGTACTGAGTAAACTCTGTGAGGTCCACCATGATTTATGTATTTTATCCACTCTGTCCATCCATTTTACCGGATAATTTTAGGGCTTGAGATTAAAAATAAGGCATATCCACTATTCAAATGGACCACACCACAAGAAACAGTTTAATTGAACGTCTACCGTTGAATAATGCTTGGGGCCACAGAAGTTTTGGATCAAGCTTATACTTGTGTTTTCTCTTCATCCATGTATGCATGATCTTATGAACAGGTTGGATGACAAATAAACATCACTGTGGGGCCTAGAAAGGTTTCAAGGGTGAAAATCATTATCCCCACTGTTTCTAGTGATATGATCCAGTTGATCTTTGGATATGCTTAAATTTTGGATTCAACCCCTTAAATTAGATAGAAAAACGGATGGACGGCGTGGATAGACCACATACATTCAAGGTGGGCCCAACGCCCAACTGAGTTTACTCAGGACCATAAGAGCCGATTTCAACAAAAGGGCGGTGCACCTGATGGTTAGGATAGATCTCATGCATCTAAAATTGGGGGCGGATTAGGTGAGATCCTGGATCCACTCAGGTAGTAGGGACCCTGATTGTGGGGCTCACAATGATATATGTACCTTACATCCACACCGTCCAACCATTTTGAAAGCTCATTTTTGTCCATGATCCTGAAAATGAAGCAGATCTAAATCTTAGGGGACCATACCACAAAAAACATTAGTGCTTGAATCTCCATTATTAAAAATTCATGGGAGCCACGGAATGTTTATTTTCCATCGAAACTGTTGGTAAGGTCACAAAGATCTAATATCAGTTTGATGGAAAACTTTTGTGGCCCACAGGAAGTTTTGAATGGACGATTACGACTGTTTCTTATATTAGGATCCATCTGAGATAAGCTTCATTTTTTGGATCATGCCTTAAAATGAGCTTTCAATATGGATGGATGGCGTGGATGTAATCACATACATCACAGTGGGCCCCACAGTATCTGTACGCACACCCCTGTGCAAGTACGCGAGGGATACTATCGTTTTCCTAACGGAACTGTCAACTGGCCGGGCCACTGTAAGTTTCGGCACGGGTTTTTAACTGCTTCTGGCCGGGCCATCGGGTCAGCCATATTCAAAATTGTCATTTTCAGGCCCGACCGGCCCATTGATTCCCCCTTTCGGCGTTTCCAAGGAAGAAGATTGCGTATCGACGATCGAGTAACTTAGTACGATCAGCCTACTGAGCAAATTCTGTAGGCCCACCTTGATTTATGTATTTTTATCCACTCGGTCCATCCATTTTATCTGATAATTTTAGTCTAGATTTAAAAAAATGAAGCATATCCAAAGTTAAAGTGAACCACACCACAAGAAAGTGTGTGCATTGAGCATCTACCATTGAAAACTTCTTCGGGGTCACTGAAGTTTTGGATCAAGCTGATATTGGTTTTTTCCCTCCATACATGTCTATGTGATCTTACGAACAGGTTGGATTAGCTGTAGAGTTTATGAAGGTTTCAACGGTAGAAACCATTATTCTCTTTGTTTCCTGTGGTGTGGTCCACTGGATCTATGGATTTGCTTCAATTTTGGGTTCAACCCTTAAAATGAGCTATAAAAACCGATGGACAGCATGGATAAAACAAATACATTCACGGTGGCCCCATCACGGTTTACCCAGTACGATAAAAACATACCAATTTCGTTGAGAAATTTCCTACTGTACGACCCATTTATCGACTACAAACCTTTTTGAGCCCACTTATTTTTAAGTCCCAAGAATAAGCCCCAGCTGTACGAATGACTTCTCACAGTTCGAAAATGCCCCTGCATTTTCTTCCCAAGTGGATCGGCTGGTGCTCGAAGACAGGCGCTGACGCTCCGCGAATTCTGAGTTGTACTAACGGTTCAAAAGAGATCAAAGTTACATGGGCCCCACAGTCATGTATTTATTATATCCACAACGTTCATCCATATTTCGAGATCATTTCGGAGCATTATTAAAAAAAAATAAATCATATCCGGACCATACCACAAAGAGCAGCCGGAAAATTGATTTTCATTGCACCATAACAGTTATTTTCCATCCAATCTCTTCGTAAGGTCACAAAGACTTAGATGAAGAGGAAAAACAAATTTCATGATGATACAAAACTTCTGTGACCCTAAAAGGGTTTCAATGGTAGAAGTTCAATCCTCCACTGCCTTTTACAGTGTGGTCCACTTGATAGTTAGATCTATATTATTTTTAGTCTCAACCCTTAATATGAGTTCGAAAATATATGGACGGTTTGGATATAACACATACTTCATAATAGGACCCACAAAAAGCGATGGGAATTACAGCAGGGAAAAAAAGTTAGGACCTTGTAGCTACATATTATAACCGTAGCTTTAATCGTAGTGCCCCAACAATCTATGCACATCTCTTCTTCTCTTCTTTTTTGTTTTTTTTAAAATTTTGTTATAACAGAGAACTTTCTCTAGTACATATTTATATAAATATGTAAATATAAGCATATAAATTTATTTTTTTTCTCTTTTTTTCATTTCTTTCGTTATTCATTTAACAAGAATATCTTATAAACCAAAATTAGTTACTTGACGTACGTACCATATATGATTTTGGGGTAGGAGAAGCTACTTTAGCCAACCAACCTGGTTATTTTCTAAGATTCCATCAGGTTAATGGTCGAAAATCCATTTCATTCACTTCGCAGTCAATTTCATTCACTTTGCGGTCAATTTCAATCAGTTTGTGCTGAATTTCATTAACTTCGCGGTCAATTTCAATCATTTCACGGTCAATTCTCTTCACTTTATGGTCAATTCCATGCATTTCACGGTCAATCCCTTCACTTCACTGTCAATTTCGTGCATTTCACGGTCAATTTCCTTCATTTCATGGTCAATTCCATGCATTTCACAGTCAATTTCGGTAATTCCACTTCACTTCACGGTCAATTCAATTCATTTCCCTTCACTTTGCGGTCAATTTACTTCACTTCGAGGTCAATTCCATGCGTTTCACGGTCAATTCGCTTTACTTCATGATCAATTCCCTTCGCGGTCAATTTCACGCATTTCACGGTCAATTCCATGCATTTCACGGTCAAATTCTTTCACTTCACGGTCAATTCAATGCATTTCACGATCAATTACCTTCACTTCACAGTCATTTCCATGCATTTCACGGTCAATTCCCTTCACTTCACGGTCATTTCCATTCATTTTACGGTCAATTTCGGTTATTCCCCTTCACTTCACGGTCATTTCCATTCATTTTATGGTCAATTTCGGTTATTCCCCTTCACTTCACGGTCAATTCCGTGCATTTCACGGTCAACTCCCTTAACTTCACGGTCAATTCCGTGCACTTAACAGTCAATTCCCTTCACTTTACGGTCAATTCCATGCAATTCACGGTCAATCCCAGCGATTCCCCTTCACTTCACGGTCAATTTCATGCATTTCATGGTCAATTCCCTTCACTTCACGGTTAATTCCATGCATTTCATGGTCAATCCGGGCGATTCTCCTTCACTTCATGGTCAGTTCCATGCATTTCAAGGTCAATTCCCTTCACTTCACGCTCAATTCCGTTCCCATCATTTCATGGTCAATTCCATGCATTTTACGGTTAATTCCGACGATTTTCCTTCACTTCACGGTCATTTCTATTCATTTCACAGTCAATCTCCTTCACTTCATGGTCATTTCCATGCATTTCACAGTCAATTCTCTTTACTTCACGGTCATTTCTATGCATTTCACAGTCAATTCCCTTTACTTCACGGTCATTTCCATGCATTTCACGGTCAATTCCCTTTACTTCACGGTCAATTCCATGCCTTTCACAGTCAAATCCCTTCACTTCACGGTCAATTCCCTTCACTTCACAGTCATTTCCATGCATTTCACGGTCAATTCCCTTTACTTCATGGTCATTTCCATGCATTTCACGGTCAATTCCATGCCTTTCACGGTCAAATCCCTTCACTTCGCAATCAATTCCCTTAATTTCATAGTCATTTCCATGCATTTCACGGAATTCAATATGATCTTATAAGTGAAAAAAATTGTCCAGAATTTCAGTCGATTACATGGACCTTGAATTTCTTCAAAACAAAACCTACAATTTTGAAGGGCTCTTCAATGTCGTCGAAAACTACTCGATGTTATCGTGAGTGAGTCTCTTCATTAAATAACGAATGTTATCATAACTAAATTAGTTTCGTCCAGCAATTTATACATGAAAAATTTACTGAATTTTTCGATATATCGAATCCACTTTGATATGTTATTCTTAGATATATCGAATGGAATTCGATATATCAAAAAAGACCCAAAACTGTCCAGAGAGTTTTTGTTCATTTAAAACGAATTTTCAATGATATCGAGTGACCTTCGATAAATCGAAGGACAGTTTGATATCACTCAAAGTTTACTCGATTACAAATACCTTGAATTTATCGATGATGTCAAAGGTAAAATTATCAAGTGCTCTTTGATGTTATCGAAGACTACTCGATGATATCGAGCTTAAGTTATCGATAACATCGAAGTCTATTCGATGTTATTGTACTAAACCATTCACTGCATTTTACGATATATCGAAACCTCTTCAATATATCGAATGTTATTCGATATATCGAAAAAGACCCAAAACTATCCAGAGACCTTGTGTTCGTTTAAAACGAATTTTCGATGATATCGAGTGACTTTCGATATATCGAGTGACTTTCGATATATCGAAGGACTGTTCGATATCACTCAAAGTTTTCTCGATTACAAATACCTCAAAAAACTATCAAACCTTTTCTCCTGACCATTGGACTCTCTTCGACTATCAAACACATGTATTTATAGCACGACGCGTCCACTTCACTTCATTCACTCCATTTCCTTCTTTCTTTGCGATGCATCCACTCCTAGACAGCTTTTCACAGGTCGAAAAATGTCGGTGCTTTATCAATTTCACTTCATTCACTCCCTTACACTCAAATACACGTCTGAACTCATCTCTGTCATCCCTATTCCTTCCTTTTACCCATTTTCTTCATTAAATCTCCATAGAATCTCCATCCTACTATCACATTACATCTCCATGTTCCATTCTACTCAAGGCTACCTTCTTGAAGTTTATTGGATAACCATGTAAAATTGACTTAGCAAGGCATGAAATTGACCACGTGAAATTGATCATAAACTTCTAGGTAATTTCTTAAGAATATAAACGTCATTACCTCCCACAGCCACCGTATCAGTGAAATCTGTGTTTGAGAAAACGAATAAGAGTGCGTTGATGTGAAACACGTTCTTTGGAAAAAAGCCTACAACATATTTCACGTTTATCAATGCATTCACATCCTCTCAGAAAATGAATGCAGGTAACCTTGAGTATAATGGAACATGGAAGATATAATGTGATAGTAAGATGAAGATTTAATGAAGAAAATGGGTGAAAAGAAGGAATAAGGATGGAAGAGATGAGTTCGGACGTATGTTTGAGGGAATAGGGATGACAAAGATGAGTTAAGACGTGTATTTGAGTGTAAGGGAGTGAATGGAGTGAAATGCATGGAATTGACTGTGAAGTGAAGGGAATTGACCGTGAAATGCACGAAATTTATCGTGAAGTGAAAGGAAATTGACCGCGAAATGAATTGAATTGACTGTGAAGTGAAGGGGAATCGCCAGAATTGATCGTGAAATGCATGGAGTTGACCGTGAAATGAAGGGAATTGACCGTGAAATGCATGAAATTGAGCGTGAAGTGAAGGGAATTGATCGTGAAATACATGGAATTGACCGTGAAGTGAAGGGGAATCGCCGGGATTGATCGTGAAATGCATGGAATTGACCGTGAAGTGAAGGGAATTGACCGTGAAATGCACGGAATTGACCGTGAAGTGAAGGGGAATCGCAGGGATTGACCGTGAAATGCATGGAATTGACCGTGAAGTGAAGGGAATTGACCGTGAAATGAAGGAAATTGACTGTGAAATGAATTGAATTGACCGTAAAATGCATGGAATTGATCGTGAAGTGAAGGGAATTGACCATGAAATGAAGGGAATTGATCATGAAATGAATTGAATTGACCGTGAAGTGAAGGGAATTGACCGTGAAATGAATTATTGATTTGACCGTGAAGTGAAGGGAATTGACCGTGAAGTGAATTGAATTAAATTGACCGTGAAGTGAAGAGAATTGACCGTGAAATGAATTGAATTGACCGTGAAGTGAAGGGGAATCGCTGGAATTGACCGTGAAATGCATGGAATTGACCGTGAAATGAAGGGAATTGACTGTGAAGTGATTGAAATTTACCGCGAAGTGAATGAAATTCACCGCGAAGTTAATGAAATTCACCGCGAACTGATTAAAATTGACCGAAAAGTGTTGAGGGTCAAATATTGCATATTGGACCCTATTTATTACTTAATTTTATGAACATGATAATGCTTAATGTCACATTTTAATCATGTTTATGTTGCAAGGTGAATTTAAGAGCTTGGATTTGAAAAGGTGTTAAAAACATGATTTTATGCTCAAAGATCACCAAGGTGATGGATTGATCTTAGGAGACCAAGATTGAAGAATTCACATGCCAAATATTCAAAAAAACTAAGTGATGAAGGAAGAGAATCGAAAACTTAAAGAGAAGACAAGGAATCCTGAAATTTGTCCTGAAAACAAATTTCAGGACCAGAAAAATATAATTTTGAAAAACTGCTAAAATCACCTTCGTACATATCGAATACCATTCGATATGTATTGAAAATTGCAAGATTTTTTAGCCAAACTCGATGGCAATTCTAAACCTTTTTTGATCATATCAAAAGACCTTAGATACATATAGATGGACATATCGAAGGACCTTCGATACATGTTGAAGGACATGGAAAAAGCAGAGGCCACGTTTATGTATACGGTTATAGGGAACACCAGCTTTCAAACATCACATTTCTGAAAAAGTTAGAAAAGCTGTCCGTACAACTAGGGCTTATTCTTGGGAGTTAAAGATAAGTTGGCTTAAAAAGGTCCATGGCCCATAAATGGGTCGTACAATAGGAAAATTCTCTTCCGTTGTCTAATAGAAAAGAAAAAAATGGAGAAAAAAAATTTGATGCTCCAGCAGAGTGTGATGCATGATACGCTGACGGAGAAAAAAAATTTGATGCTCCAGCAGAGTGTGATGCATGATACGCTGGTACTCAGAATTGCAACAGTAGAATACAATTAATTCAATTAAACTATTCGAATTATGCGCTTAGTTTAGATGTATCATGTACCCAAAAAAATGATGCTTATTTAATCCTCTGACTATCGTATTAGTGGACATTTATTGGACGGTCAATATTAAAAAATGTCCAATGATCCTATTTCATCAAATAACTGTCTACCAAAAAGAGGTTATGGTCATTCAAAAAATCTTATTCTGGGACTGTTACTTGGGAGTCAAAAATTTACTCAATTGTTTTGAATGATTGTATGCCATGTGTACAGCTTTTTAGTGCCTGCGTATAAAGCATTAGGCTCTATCAGAGTATCGAATAAGCCCACTAAAGAAGCAAAGCTCCTGGTTTAGTGGTTCGCGGGGCACCCGGAATCGTAATTCGCGAAGTTATAAACTGCAAAACCCCACTTCTTTGGTCCTTCTTCCTGAATCGAAATGGCTGTGTTTTTCAGAAGACTTGCAAGAGCAGCTGCTCCTCTTTCATTCACCAATGCATTTCGAGAACAATCCAAGTCGAATTTCAACAGTCGTTTACATCTGGGAGGAGCAATCGCTGCCATTTCTGGTGGAATTACATTCTACTACCACCTCTCTTCTCCCAATATGGTATTTTCTCTTACTAATTTCACTTGGGTTGTTCGGTTGGAAAGAGTAGCTTTTGTTTTGGGTTTTGTTTGGAATTTGTTGCAGATTCAATTGGGTTTGGATATTGGGAGTAATGGATTAATTTGAATTCGTTTTCAGCGGTATTCATTCAGGAAAAAAATGGCTGTCAATGAAATGGGTCGGTCTTGTAATGAGTTTCTTTTGATTTTAATGTTAGTTTGGGTTTTGATAGAATTTGTTGCAGATTCAATTAGATTTGGATGTTGGGAGCAATGTTTCCCGTATCATTATTGCGTAATGTATCGCACCCTTGGGATCCAGATGCATATCGATTATTGCATGGGATATATCGGTTGTATCGCATATTGTAGTGCTGTTGTTGGGAAACATGGGGAAACATTGAGAAATTGGTCGAATTTTTCAATGAAACTTAAGAGATTGTTAAAAAAAGACATCAATACACGCTTAGAAATCAAAACATCACCAAAAAAAAAAAAAGTGTACATAATAGGTTTCCTTGTCCTAATCTGTGTTGTTAGACTGAACTGATGCAAGTATATTCACAATCAATTCATATAATTTATAAATGTAACAAGACATGTATGAAAACGCAAGCAATACATTCAAACGATAAAGAAGAAGTAGAAAATTAGAAATATACCTGTGAATAAAGTGTGGTTGTGGCTCAAACCCACAGAGCTGCGCGATGGCTCAAAATCATCATTTTCATCTCGACGGAGCTGGGCGTAGTATTGTTGCTCTACAAACCGACAATACTATCGTCATGTCATGGGAATGATACCAATAAAGATACTCTCTAACATAACGCTAGTACTCATCCTCACCGATTTGAGAAATTTTGCGGAAATTTTGAAAATTTCTCAATTAACCATTGATTGAAGGGGTTTGGATGTTTTTTTTTTCCTACCCTAAGACCCAAACATCCCATGCGTTCATGCGATAACTGTCGATATCGACAGATATCACTGATACGAAGTATTTTTTGTAAATGATTGGGCAACATCTGCTATAACATGCATTTTATTGCAATATATCTTGCGATACGAAAAAAATTTAGACACACTACCTGTGCATTTCGTATTGCATGGGTAGGATACAAGATATATTGTGAGATCTATCAGCTGATATCATCGATATTGAAAACATTGATTGGGAGTATCAGGTTGATTTGAATTCGTTTTCGGCAGTGTTCATTCGGAAAAAAAAGAAAAAGAAAAAGAAAATAAGGCTGTTGATGAAATGGGCTGATCTTGTAAAGAGTGGCTTTTGATGTTATTGTTTGTTTAGGTTTTAATAGAACTTGTTGCAGATTCAATTGGATTTGGATATTGGGAGTAATGGTCGATTCGAATTTGTTTTAACTGGCGGTCATTCAGAAAATGGCCATCGAAGAAATGGGTCAGTCTTATAAAGAGTGGCTTATGATGCATTACTGTTTGTTTGGGTTTTGATAGAATTTTTGTTGCAGATTCAATTGGATTTGGATATCAGGACTAATGGGTTGATTTGAATTCATTTCCGCAGTGTTCTTTAGGTTTTATGGTACCCGTAACATGTTTTTGGTTGATAGATTTATGGTTGAATGGAATTTGAAAAGTATCAATCAATTGCTCATGTGATTAATGGGTTGAATGGAATTTGAATAATAAGATCAGTGGTTGAATTTGGAGTATCACATTTTATTACACCAGTATAACCTTCATGGGAACATTTGCAATATCCTCAAAGCTTTTAACTTGACATGTGGAGCTTGCAATCATCAATCAGGAGTGTTCATTATTCATACAACTATAGGCAAGCCATGGTGCAAAAACCATGCTGATTGGATGATCCTAACCATCTGATCGATTGCATGAAAATTGGACAGTCAAGATCAAGCAGAGAAACAAAATAGGTCCAATCATCATATCTTAAAACATCTATTCAATAAGGTCCCACCGTGGATTGCTTACAATTCCAAAGAAGCACTCTGGTTTAATGATGCTAGCTATCCGATATATGGCCCACAAAAAAGGGGCAGTTGTAATAAAATGGTCCACACTCAAAGAGTTAGGATCATTTGATTGATGTGATCTTTTTGCACCACCATCGTTGTCCCCTAGCGGTATGTATAAATGGACAGTCCAGATGATGATTGATTGTCCTACATGTCAATTAAAATCTTTGGAGATTGCATTTTCCATAGATATTGCACAAGTGATTGTATTTTCCATAGATGCAAGTTCTTTTGTTTCTCATGAAATAACAAATATACAAAAATATACATGAATCGGTTGTGCTTGATGTGGACTGTACAGGTGGGATCCACCTTTCAGTGATACCACGATGAATGGGCGATGCTGTAAAGTTCACTATCCAACAATGGTAGCAATCCAAATGCTCGCCTTCAAAATTGTTGGCTAATAGGAAACTTATCCAATAGTCTATATGCAGCGGGGATAAGTCCACTGATCAGATGGCTTACATTGTCTGATGGAGGAGATTTTTGGTCCATTATCTGCCCCCATTGGTGTACACTATATTGATGAACTGAATCATTGAAAAAGAATGTACTGTATGGAATGCTGGTTCAAATGAAACCCTAGTAGTCTAGGCTGGGGCTTTTTTTTTTTGAGAAGTAGTCTAGGCTGGGGCTTGTATTTATACCCATTAAAGAAAAGTTGTTTTAGGATGGAGGTTTTTTTTTTTTTTTTTTAAAATTTAAAAATATATTTATAGCCTGCAAGGGAAATTTTCTTTCTGAAGCAATGGGTTAATTCGAACATTGGACATCATTCCAGATAAAACGGTCATATGGGAAGTTTAGGATAATAAAATGTCTGATCTGAACTATATTGGAATTTTTTATTTAGGCCAGCAATCCATACAAATGGATCCATCTTTCAGTGATCCGGGTTGTTCATTTGGTGGACTTACAATGAATAGCTGAAGGATCAAAGATCTCCCCAACGAAACAATTCCAGCCATCCGATTGGTGGACCTTTTCCCATTCCATATGGATTGTCAGCTTTATTTTATTTCTAACTGTCAATTTAGGGGTCTATTATTGGTGAATAGCGATTATAATGATGGAGTCAGCTATCCATTCTGAGGGTCATGAGTGAATGGTTTGGGTTGCTGAAAGGTGGTCACCACCTCACAAGCGTGAATGAAAACACTGGTTTTTCAGGCCAAGAATTGCACTTTTCCTCTTCTTGTAACTTGCATACAAAGAAGATTTTTCCTAATATCAAAATGGAGTCTAGATATAAAGACTAATAGATGGATTTGAATTTTTCTGACTTCTACTTTTGCTTCGAGTTCCTAGGGATGTGGTGGGTAGTTTCTGACACCAGTTTTATTTGGGTTTCTTGAGATGTTTTTTAATTTTTTTTTAATAACAAATATCAATCTTTATTAATGCAAGAAGAAATGTTATAAGCTTAGGCAGATATTGCATGACAAAAAGAGGTTTAGAAATCCTTGGTTTGCAAGGATGTTCACTGTATCATTTCTGGAGTAGTTATTCTATGAAAATTTGCTGTCAAGAGTAATGGGTTTATTTGAGTTTGATATCTGTATTTTCTTTTGGTTCTTATTCCCTGTACCCAGTGTCTTTTGTAGCTAATACTTGTTATTGAGCCACATTGGTAACTTCCGGTGCTCTATCATTTAGTTTTCTAGAGAAGTTGCTGGTATTGCAGCAAATCGGGTTCTTGATGTATTTGAGTTTTATTTACCTGCTGTCATTTTGTCTTTACAGACATTCAGTTACATGGGTTGGGTGGTTTAGGATGCTGCTTTCATTTGGTTTTCGGGAAAGTTGTTATAGAATGGAAGTTGGGTTTCTGCAATACTATTATTTTAAGCTAGAGCATCAAAAAATTGTAAAATGTCTGCTTCTGCTCTATTTTAATTTTTAAGCTAAATAATTCTGTTGGAATCTGCATTTTTTTACTTAATTATGGCGATGTTTTATCCAAATTTCTTCGCTTCTAATTAAATGTGCAGCACCTAAGTCATTTTTCAATCCAATGTACAGGTTCATTTAGATCAACAAAGCGAAGAAGTGGGCAGAAAAGTTGGTATGCTCATCCTTCAGTTCTGTTATTTATGCAAGTTTGAAAAGCCTCTTGAATCTGGACTACTTCCAGTTATGCTTATGGTGGTTTAATTAGTATATCCAGCAGAAAACAGGATGCAGGGTGTGGTTTTGTCGCCTTTCAAGTTTAAAATTCTAAAATTTTCCTGGTTTCTATTATTGGTATCTACTATTAATCCGTTAAATAGGCAAGAATTGTTCCTTGATCTATGGGTGGGGAACATGGCAAAGAAGCTAGCCATGTATATAGCTTTTCAATTGAAGGCTTCCACTATATTTTTGAGAATTATATTCTTGCACAGTTCACTTGATAGTTGGAGTGATGATTTGGCCTGGCTGTAGTCCGGTTTTGATGAATTCATATGTCATTTTTTCTACTTGTGATGCGATTCTATTTCATACTGTGATGTGAGAGGAATGCTAAAGCATGATTGTTTGCACACATTTTGCTTACTATCTCCATGGGGGATACCTGCAGATATCTGCAAGTTCTTAATTACTAATCCAGTGGACCACATCATATGTTGTCAATGTTCAAAATCCGATCCAACTAACCTTATTTCTGGGCCATGGCCCATATATAGTGGGACCATAGTTTTGAATAGCTATCTTGGAAAGTGACTGACCTGGGAACAAAAACTGGGACGACTTGCCCCAACTCATCCATAACAGTCTCATATCTGTCGGTTTCAGTTCCACTTCAGTCCGTATTAGTTTGGTGGCATTTTAGACAGTAACCACTACATTAGGCCAAAAATGAATTGTACCGGATGGCATTTATAAATCACTGGGACCCACCAGATTAGTGGTGTGGATCTTGTACAAGTCATTCCCATGGGAAAAAGTGTGCACGTAAAGTCACGTGCAGTGAGCTTCCCTCTTGAAGTGAAAGTCGCCGAGCGTCCTGCTTTCTCACCCTTGCATGTTATAACTCAATTGAAGCTTTTGTTTCATTTTCAGCCCTCAACCCCGAAAAGTGGATCGAGTTTGAGCTACAAGACACTGCAAGGGTCAGCCACAACACAAAGTTATTCAGGTAACTTCTTTTGGTTCACATGTCTGCTCCCAGTTTCCTTCAGAGAGCTCTTTGTACAGGTCTATTCTTCACTGTTATAGATGCATGGTTATCATATCTTTTTACCATCTAAGCTGTTTTACTTAGACATTTCCATATGTTCGTGGCATACAATGAAATGAGGTGATGGTGATACACTTGGGAACCACTAAATTACTGACTGCTGATTTTCCTATGATTTTTATTGCATGTGAAATTTTTTCATGGTGAAAGTGATGAAATATTTGCCTTTGGGAAATAAGTGGCAGATGCGAAGTTCACTTCAAAGCAGATGATCAACAATTCAAAGCAGTCATTTTACCCATATGTCAGCTTACTCAAAACTGGGTTCCATAGTGCAACTTTGTCCGGTGGGTGAAATCATCATGACTCATTGTCAGATTGAGTTGTACAGAAAGAACACATGTTTGACGTGTTTGATGTGTCTGGCCTGTCATGTGTTGACTTTGGGCCTAGATTCCGAGGCCTACTGGATGGGTTGAGTCTAAATGTTCAGGCCCAATTACTAATTGGGCTGGACTTGGGTCAAGGTCATTGGGTTTGGATCATGATGGCAATTATAATAAATTTTCATTTCTAGAGGAATTTTCCAATGCTAAATGCTATTAGCTAATTTATTGAACACTCAATCCCTGAACACATGGCATGCATGTGCAAGATCAAGATCGTTCATCTATTATACTCTACCGTTGATAGGCTATTCACACGAGTCTGATGAACCATCTCTGGAGGATATATATATATATATTATATTATATATATATATATATTATATATATATATATCTATATATATATATATATATATAATATATATATCTATATATTCCTATTGATATTGAATGTTGGCTCTTTTTTTTTTTTCCCCTACGCCTCCTTGTAATCCTCAAGAGTCCTTAGTTTGGGGTAAGCGCAATCCACAGGAGGGCCGAAGAGATGAAAGATCTGGCGGTCCTACATGTTGCTATGGATATTGCGTGTTTGATAGTTAATTCAAATAACATCTGTTAAGAATGTTCTCTTAGTTGGATATGCATTTTATTTTAGGGGTCGTTTGGCAGCATGGATGAATTGGAATCTAAATCACAATCACCATGGAATTCATGCAAATTGGAATCCTTTTGGTGTTTGGCACTATGCATATGATTCCATGTGAATCCAAAATTTGTGTTTGACACCTTTTTCCATGCATTTTATTAAATTCTCAATCTCAATAGCAGCCCATTGTAGGGTTTATGTGAAATCCACCTTGATCACTAGGTGGTAGGGTTTATGTGAAATCCACCCCGAGCACCAAGTGTGTCACTCTATTTTAGCTGTGGGGCCCAAAAGCCAGTTCAGTCCGTGATTGAAGTGGACCATACGATTGGAAACAATATATAGGGCATGCCTCTCCCAACCGTTTCCCTTCATATGGCCCACCTGAATCACAAACCAGGCTGATTTTTGGGCCCTACGGTTAAAATGGAGTGGCACACTTAGTGACCGGGGTGGATTTCACATAAATATTAAGGTGGGGCACACCAATTCTTGAAGTCAACTACGGTCACTTCTTGCAGAGATGTCATCACGTGAACCCATCTAGGCCTTAAAAATGTTGTGGGACATGGCCACCATGATGTTTATGTAAAATCTACCCCTATCACTAGGTGTGTCGCTTAATTTTGGATGGAGGGCCCAAATATCATATTGCTTTGTGATTCAGGTGGGACATACGAAGGAAAGTAGTAACACTCACCCTCCAAACTGTTTCCTTTTGTGTGGCCAATATGCATTGAGGATGGGCTTGATTTTTGGTCCCTATGCCTACATTTTAACTTTGTATCTAATGGTTGGAGTGGATTTTATATAATCATCACTGTGGGCCCTAAAAAAATAAGGGTGGGTATCCCTCTCCTAGCTTTTCCCTTGGTATGGCTCACCCAAATCACACATCAAGCTGATTTTTAGGCTCTACGGTTAAATTAAGGGGACACACTTAGTGATCGAGGTGGATTTCACGTAAACATCACAGTGGGGTCCACCAATTTGTGAAGCAAGCACATATTTCTTTTTTATGCAGGCGTCATCCATTGTAAAGGGTGGTAATGCAGAGTTTGAAAACACACCTCTAACCGAGGAATTTAAAACGGGTGAAAGGATGATAAATGGAATCCATTTACCACCACCGTACCACTCTCCAAACACACTTACTTTATGCCTATACCACCAATTTCCACCATTTCCATGGTGCCAAATGACCCCTTATATGTTATCATGTGTACAGTTATTGCATTTTGTGCTGGGCTTTCGCCCAAGCTTTGTCCAGACCTAGTGTTTTCGCACCCCTATTCTCCCACATGAGTACTTGTTTTTTTCTTTGTTTCTTTGTGTGTGTGTGTGTGTGTGTGTGGTGTGGTGTGGTGTGGTGTGGTGTGGTGTAAACCTTAGGCTGCAAAAAATGAATTCTTCACTGAACTGTTGTATGATAGGTTTTGTTCAAGTTTTTCAAATTTATTCTTATTTTCACAGCAAAACCTGCTTAACTAGGTTCACTCATATTATTTTCATTTGTTTAAATAATTTAGACATTGCTACCTTTCCAACTTTAGTTGGCTGTACTTAATTCTTTCACAAAATGGCAGGTTCTCCTTTGATCCTTCTGCAAAGTTGGGCCTTGATATTGCTTCGTGTCTTCTTACAAGGTATTCTTTATTTCACCCACATTTTCTCTTCCTAACAGGAGTATTTTGTTTGGTGGTTCTTAAATTGGAGTCTATTGAAGGTGTGCATGCATCATATACATTTCCTTACTGTGCCCTTGTTACCTAATTCCTAAAGTCGTGCCGTTTGCAGGGCCCCGTTAGGAAAAGATGCTGAAGGAAAAACGAAATATGTCATTCGCCCGTAAGTCTTCTGCTTAAATAATAGAATGCTGACCTGCAATTTTCTTTGCGTTAACTGCTTTGATAACAAATTTATGTGAGTCTTCAGTTCTCTTCACATGATCGGCCATACTCCATCAGTCATGACTAGTTCAATATGTGATGTAGATTGCCGTTCAAAACAACCACCTCTACCATATATAATGCAAAGTAGCCATGAACAATTTTACCAATGACAACAATCTCTACTACATATAACAAAAGTAGCCATGGACAATTTTACACATGCAATTAGTCTTCGGATAATCGTTAACTTTGGGTTTTAAGAGGACTCCCCCCCAACCTCTCCTTGAATTACACATGCCATACCCACTAATAAGAATAACAATAGCAATAATAACAATAACAAGAATAATAATATTTGATGTACATTGACCAATAACCTATTGCATTGTCATGGTCCCGATGGTATGCGCAGTTTTGAATGTGTATATGTGTAATTTTGTATGCTCACTGATGATTGGGTAACTTCCCTGTTCTCCTTATTTTTCCTTCCCCTTTAATCAATTTTCATTTTGGGTACACATGATTGATCTTTTACATCCAGAAACATGGATATTTAAACAGGAATGCTGCCTGAGAATCTCAATGGTCTTCTGCCATTGTCCATCTGACCCCAATAAATTGAACATTTTGGTTGCAATTAACTGGATGCATCGATTGAATTGTATGGATTAATTTGTCAAATAGAGATGAAATAACCATATTGTGATCCCTTCCTTTGTTAGGCTCCAAATCGTGATTATGCTAGTTTCAGGTTGGACCTGAAAGGAATGTAACCTCAATTTGAGGGTAATGAATCATAGAGATGGGATTGAACTGGAAACACAAGATCCAATTATTTACCAAATATTGATGAGATTGACCTGAAAGGAATGTAACCTCGCCTCTAGATGCTCCAACGCGTCCCGATCTGATCCAATCATAGCAAGAAATTAAGAAATAACAGAAAATAATATGGAATCGCTCCACAAAAGGCCCTAGGGAGTCATACCAAAGGGTTTCTAGAAGAATCTCTCTTCTAATATTTGATTTCTTCTTCTCCTTCTTCTCCTTCTTCTTTTTGTTGTTTTTTATTGATAAATATCTTCTAAGGTTTGAATCCCATCACAGAAATAGAAATAAGAAAGATTAACTTTCTTAATTCAAAATCCTAATAATCTGTCCTTGATATATTAAAATTGTGGTGCTAATGTAATATTAGCTGGTTTCTTCCTTCCTACATCTCTGTTGTTTCCTCACTCATGCTGCCGGTGACCATTCCTTTTCTACTCGAGCTTGATAATATTTTAGACAAAAATGTTACATTATTGTTTTCGTAAACTAGATGATGGTTTTTAAGCTTTTCAATTTATTAAATATCACAAGATAATAGACTGTTAATTCTCGAAAAAAAAAAAAAAAAAAGGACTGCCACTGTTCACCTTGCTCTTGTTGTACAGAAATCTAAAACATGAAGGTAAACTGTATTTGGTGTTAGTTCCTCTTGATACATGTGGTATTTTGTGATTCCAAATCCTGAATTGAGGGTTATTTTACCAACCTATCACACCAATGCAGCCACATGGTATTGCATGGCCTGCCAGCTGTTGTATGCATGTGGACTAGAAAGGCCTTTGTTCATGTGAATCTAGAAAAGGATAGGGAGTTGGGTTGATGATTTTTTAGCCGTAGGGAGATGGTTCCTTATTATCCACGTGCCTAATGTTTTATGTTTTTTCTCTCTCTTCTCATGAATTACTGTTTCTGATAAAGAAAAAGATGCACAAGCCATTCTATAATCTTTTTGTTGTACTAATACTTTTCAGGTACACTCCTATATCAGATCCTGATTCTAAAGGACATTTTGATTTATTGATTAAGGTAAGCAATGTTTCATTGCTGATGGGGTTGCTTGTTTTTTGAGATTTTCTGTTTCAACTTGAACATTTTCGTGTCCTTGCCTCAAAGTATTTTGTCATCTTATTATTTTATTTTATTATTATTTTTGTATCAGTTAGGTTTTCATGTATCCTGTGCTTTGAAATGTTTAAGATCAAGTTTATTTTGTCCCGTCAACATGACACATGTGATATCAATGTATGCGTGCACTTTGAATTGCTGATCATTCTGTGCCATAAAATGATGCAGGTTTATCCAGATGGAAAAATGAGTCAATATCTGGCAAGTTTGAAACCAGGCGATGTAGTAGAAGTAAAAGGGTAACCCCACTCCACTCCCACCACAATATCACACACATGCACTGGGGAGTAGCTTTTTTAATTCTACTCTCATATGTCAATGTATCACGTGTATGAGAACTGTGTCGTTGATGTTCCATTCCATCCACACCCGAAATCCTGGCTTTCTGCTTATTAGGTGGACCACACATTAAAGGGAAAAAAAAATGCTTAGAAAGAATTGGCAAACAGTCCACATTCTGTATGCCCACCTGATAGCCGGCTGTTCTGTCTTTCGGGCCACGGCATGCACATGGTGGTCCAACCTGATTAGAGTCCAAATCTCCCACACACATGCCACATTAGGACATGTGGGAAAAGGATTTCGGATCCTCCTATTTTCTTGGCTGAGAAAGCAATCTGAACATGAGCTTTATTAGGCATGTTTGTCTGCTCGTGCAGGCCAATTGAGAAGCTCAGATATAGCCCCAATATGAAAAAGAACATTGGCATGGTAAGGGTGTTCCAGTTACCAGAACTAAAATTCTGTAATCCTCTATTGATGTCAAAATCAGCAAGCTTTCACATTTTTGAGATAGATTAGTGTTCCTCCCTCTGACGGATCTTCTTTATAATATCAAAGGGATGGTTTGATTGTTACATCTTTGATTTGAATATTTCATTAATCTGTGATGGCTTTGATAAACTGTGCTTTGATTCTTCAATTGGTTATTCAACCATCTTGTGACCTGAGCGGGCTCAAGAAACTGCCATGAAGCAAGTGTTATCACTTGTGAGAATGATTAACTTGATGATTGTATGAGATACTGGTACATGACTGAGTGCACCTTTAGTAATCTTGGCATTGGATATTGAGTTCTATAATATTGCTCAATGGTCAGCACTAATATTTTGAGGGCTAGGCTATGGTGTGGTTTCTTGCACGCATTGTGTATACGTCCAGCAATCCAGAGCATACAAGTTGTGGGCACCACTGTGTATGGGCCTAACATTTGGACAGTCTGGATTGATGGACATTTGTTCCAAGTGTATGGTAGCTGAGTTCATCACCATCTAAAAGGAGGTGGTGAATGGAAACCATAGGCTTGTTCATCTTTT
>JAJHSJ010000001.1:20859322-20945673 GCA_021015155.1 Magnolia officinalis | reverse complement strand
TACACGTGTAATGTATTCGGGCAATGCACCACTTGTGCAGGCAATCCAGTCCGTTAATAAGATAGGGTACCTTGTAATCATGTGAAGGACTAAAAAGTATGATTTTTCTCTAATCGATAGTAAGATATTCTTTTACAAGAAAAGTGGGCTGTTAGAAATGCATTCAAACTGTTCAATTTCAACTCATATGTGTGGATTCAGTGATGAGAATCATTTACTAATTTTTGGTAGATAACATCTAATTAGTGAGCCCTATTTGATGAACAAGCTGGATCTTTGACACGTGACTTAAGTAGGACATGATATTTCGTAGTCTCTCATGAGGGAGCATTGCATTTGCATAGCGAGTTTTAAAAAAAAAAACTATTTAAGGCACAATTAGGTGGACGAATTTGCAATGTCCAACTAGTTGTGTGTGAGCATTTCTCACATCCAGGTCTAGACTGCCCAAGACTGTATTGTGGTATTAGGGCATAAAAACAAGATTGTATTGTATATTGTGGTATTAAGGTATAAAAATTACGTGCCGACACACATGCACATGCGCGCGCGCACGCACACACACACACAGTTTGAATTGTGGCAACTTTCTTTGTTTATATTTTAACTGAAACCAATGGAACGTAGAATCTCTGTCTGTGATTGCTGGCTTCTGTTACTGATTGGTGAAGTGCTATCACCCCTTTGGGCCACATGTTTTCCATCATGAATCTCTAAATCTCTAAGATATCGCTTATCTTTTGCATTTGGTATAAACCCTTCTATTTATAGAAACCTCAACCATGACCAGGCATCCTTTGTGCGACTTCAAAAACCTGTAAAAATTGATCTTTTGAAGACACTCGGAAGGTTTTACTTTATATAATTAATTTTCTCCTTTTTCAATGATTCCATTTAATTGTCAAAGGATAAGTAAATTGTATAGCTTACTCCATTTTTAAAAATATTTATATTTGTATTTTATATTTTTTCCATTTATATGACTTCATCTTGGGTTGGAAAGTATTGATTCAAACATCATCTTCATGGTAGGGCTATCTGCTAACTTTTGCTAGAATTATGAGCTGCACATTGCTCTGGCAAGAAGTGCATACAAACCAAATATAACATAAATTAAACGCAAGCATGGCAGATCTAGTCCTGCCATGATAGCAAGAAGAAAATATCGATGTGTTGATTCTAACTAAATATGTTAGCTAAATCTGTGGTTTGTATATCATCTGAAATTTTTTTTCCAAGTAATGAATGGCTTTTTGCGAAGAACGGTGAAAGCAAACTGATCTTGTTCGGAACATCTTGAAAAGCAACATGAGGGTCCAATATGTCATGGAGAGGAATGAAAAGTACAATGTTGAGTTCTTGTTTGAATTGCTTTCTTGTTTTTAATCGTCTTCCTTTTTTTTCTTTTTCTTTTGAAAGATAATGCAATTTATTAAAAGCCACAAAGGCAGCAAAGAAAGACAGCAAAAACACACCAAAAAAAAAAAAAAAAAAAACAGCTATTGCTTTCGCCCCAAATTGCCCAAAGAACAGCAAGAAGAGCTAGCTTCCACTGAGACAATCTCTCCTACCAATCCTAGCAGCGTGCCAAGACCAGAATAGGCCTTCGATGGAACAAAGCATCGCCCACTATGATCTTCCTTTTTTCTTTTGACCAAATTTTCTAAAATGATCACAAGCATGTCGATTTGTGTGAAGTGATTACCATTTGAAATATGTAATATTAAAATCCAACCTGCTCTGTGTATGACCAATTCAATCAAAATATGGACATGGAACTTCTATGGTTTTAGCCATGTTGTTCTGTATTGTCACCAGACTTGTTTTGAATATTGAGGTGTAATTATATCTATTATTTTTCCTTAATTGTGTATTTTACATTTAAATTGTGTATTTTCCTTAATTCTATGGTTTTCAATTTAATTCAATATGTTTACATGGATGTGTCAACATATCAGGTATACCTTGTTCTGTCCATAGAGTACTGTTACACATGGCGTGGGATTTTATCTTATATGTGGTGCTCAGATCTATGCTTCTGTCTCAGATTGCTGGTGGCACAGGTATCACACCAATGCTGCAGATTATCGAAGCTATTCTGAAGAACCCAGATGATGTCACTCAGGTTTGGTCACATGCTAATATTAAAATTAGAGCTATTATAATGTCGAATTTTTATATTTAAGAAGGAGATTTGCAAGAAATTGACCACAGGCACCATCCTCATGGCTAGGTCCCATATACAGAGAAGGGGTATCTCTGGCAGCTCATTTCTAAGTTATCAGCTTGGCATTCGCTTCCCTATGTGTACATGGTGTGACCTCCCCCAAGCTCTTGACAGAGTGCAGGATCTCCTTGAATGACTTCACAATTGTCCATTAGATTGTGTTCGTTGGTAGCTCAGCGAACCACACTGAGAGAATCACCATCTATAATCTACCCAACATCCCATGGCCTGCACGATTCAGTCTCAGCCACTGGTGAGTTTGCCTCTTCAAGTGGGCCTCACAAAGGAAGGCAAGACCGCCTCCTGTTGGGTTGCCAAAAATGCCTAAATAAAGCACTGGCCGTCTGGCCCTGGACTGGCCTGACTGTTTGAATTTCTACATGATAATGTTGGCATCAACCGCAAAGCCCTGGATAGCCTGACTGTTCAAATTTGTAAATGATAATCAGTCTAATTTGGTGCAAAATTCATGATTAGTCAGTCTAATTTGGTACAAAACTCATGAAATTTGGTGCAACCAAACACACCCGTAGATATGCTTTTCTATATTATATGCCTTCACGGTCAAGATATATATAAATATGCTTTAGTTATACAATTATATTCACATTCCAGCTTGTAATGTTTTTGAGGTTCCCCGAGTCAAACACCTTGCGTCTATGTCCAAAACTGAGATGCATATCCTTGCATAGGGCATTTGGGTTCCTTTTAATTTACCAATAAAGGAGGTTTTATTACCAAGGAAAAGAATTCCCATCGAAATATAGGGCCTAAAAACACCTTCCTGTTATGGGGAGTCTGCTTCAGACTTTCCTGCTGTACAAATGTTATAGAATTCGAGGGGCAATGGCACAACTCGTTTGTCTTCTTTGACCCAATCCCCAAATCTCCATGGGTACAGGCATGATGAGTTCACCCAGCTGACATCAGGGTTCCTCTAGTGAAGTTAGTTTCTCTGACTGAATTCATGCTTGTCAATATGCTCTCAGGTATCCTTGCTTTATGCTAACATATCCCCAGATGACATTCTACTAAAAGAGAAGCTTGACATGCTTGCAGCTAGCCATCCAAATCTGAAGGTAACTGTCATCTTTATGTGAAGACTATTTGTTGCAGAGTTTTTTTTTTTTTTTTTTTTTTTTTTTTTTTTTTTTTTTTTTTTGAAAAGAAAGAAAGAAAACTAACTATATTTTATTTTTCTCCTTGGTGAAAATACCAGATATTTTACACCGTCGACAATCCCTCAAAGAATTGGAGAGGGGGTAAGGGGTTCATATCAAAGGACATGATGTTGAAAGGCTTGCCACGTCCTAGTGAGGACACACTTATACTCGTGAGTTCTTCTGCCATCATCCCTTGCATATTTTTTTAAATGTCTCGGCACTTCATGGCATCAAGTAATCTAAAACTTATTGAAAAACGTGATTGCTAAAGTGGTTGCATTTCTTTAGTTAGTAAAACACAAATCTACCTTTGTGGCCAATTGATTTGTCAGACAGCCAAATGATATTAGTCCACGATTGGAACTGTTTCGGCTTTGTCTCACATGGGAATGGTTCCCCCACTCACACACACACAAAAAAAGTAAAATAAAACTGATAACATGGCCATTTCATTTCCTAAAATGAACGGGATAATGATTTTGGGCTGGTTTGATGGAAATTGTATCGTTGTTTAATTTAGTATTTGCTTTCCATGCATTTGATGATGCTGCATGTTGTCAATACCAGGTGGCCTCAACATTTCCAGCAGAAAAATGGTTTGAGCATACTTCTAAACATGACATTTTGCAGACATGTCTTGAAAATTGGAGTTATAGTTCATTTATAATAGGGATCATTGATTCAATTTGATAAGATAACCAGAACATTGGCAACCATCATTATTTATGGAACTTGCCATACCATTGTTAAAATCTCTGCATGATTCAAATCCTATTACTCAGTTCGAACACCATGGAAGGCAGCCTTTTTCCTTCTGTTGAGACATGAAACCGCACGGTTCACAAAAAAAGAAGAAGAAGAAGAATGGCTTCAGGTTTCATTTTCTTAATGGTTTTAAAGATTTTCCTTATTAGGATTTGAAGGGTGTTCAAATGTAATTGGAGGTAATATAGACTATCTTCTTTCCCATGTCTAACTGATCTATATTCTCTATTTCTTTGCAAAGAAATGTAATGGAATATTCTAATTGACTAAAAGAGGTGACATATCTTTTATCTTTTACTAGGAAAAGGGTCATTTCACAATATTCCAACCTTTCATCTGTTGCTCCCTACCACAGGACACACAGGAAAAATTAAATTAAAAAAGCGAACCATGGGTTAGACCTCTCTGCCCATTGAATGCTGATCCATCGAGCGGCTAAGATCCTGTGACCAGTTTGATTTCTGCTGAAAGGCCCAGAGGTGGATGCACTGGATTTTGCACATGGCACACTTATGGAGATAACATATAAACACATGATGACACCAGATCCATTCCCATCTTCTAAAGTAATGTATTATAAACAATAATAATAATAATAATAATAATAATAGTAATAATAATAATAATAACTTAAGTTTACAGTTTGATAATTCCATCTGGATTTTACTACTATGATCAGATAAGTTTAACAAGCAATTGTTTTCAGGTATGTGGGCCCCCAGGAATGATGAAACACATCTCGGGTGACAAGGCAAAAGATCGGTCCCAAGGCGAGGTACAGAAAAACCTGGCACACATGTTTATAATTTCTCATAAACAAGTTATCCAAAACCATTTATTGCTTACTGTGGTTATCCTTGAGAGAATTATGGCCTATTTGGATATAATATCATTCACACAAAAAAAAAAAAGAAAAGAAAAAAAAGGAACAGATTGCCAAACCGCACGATCTATATCTTGGGCAGACGGAAAACCAGATGCATGGTCTGCCACGTTGTGGCAGCACATCATCTGCCCCGGCATGTATAGGCTCTGAGCGTCATCATCATCGCATTCTGTTCCATCCTTGATGGATAGCCAAGACTTCCAAACTGACCATTCCCCTTTGTTGTTATATGCAGCTAACAGGGCTACTCAAGCAACTTGAATACACGGAGGATATGGTATATAAATTTTGACGTCAACAACGACTGTTTGAGATGCATGGTTGCTGAGGCTTTTTTTTTTTTTCCAGTTATTTGTACGCTGTTTTATGTTGCAAAACCGAAGAATTACTGCAACGTGATTTTCATGTTTTCAGTGAACAGAAACTAAAGTTCCTCAATCAAATAAAACGGAAATGTTTTCCAGTCAAAATCACTACAACATCAAGTTACAAATGACTCATTTCAGTTTGGATTTTGAAGAGCTCTGCAATGGTTTGGCAATGGGTCTAGCTGGGCTACTTCTGACTACCTTCTTCGCGTCATACTTTATAGATGAGAAGGCACAGATCAATGCAAGTAACATTGTCGGGTAGACATAAACAGCTGTTTTTGGGTCTGTGTTTACAGGTTTCCCGAGAATGCCTTCCTTGACAAGGCCCCAGACTACCAAAAGCGTGCCGAACATCGTCATCCTCCCCGGTTTCATGAGACCCACAAAGGCACCAGCCACAGAGAAGTAGCTCCCTGCAAGAACCTGGTAAGAAAAGGCAAAATGATAAAGATTACCACTACATGAAGAGAAATGCAAAGGTTCCATTCCTTGTATGTATGCAAAAAGTGGCATGTGTGTGCATGATCCTGGTGGGTCATTAGGTGGGCCACACTGTATATGTGCTGTTGCCCAAAAATCCAGGTTGGTCTCATAGTCTTTGCCACATGTGAGGCGTTTGATTTGAAATTTGTAGCCTTAGCAGGGCCTGGTTCGAAATAGAGAATCAGTTGGAGAGCAACAAACGAGCGGTGAGGAGTGGAAAGTGGGGGTACCTCTAGGCGCTGAAGATCAGCGACTGCAGATGCATTCTTCACATCTGTGAGGTTATATATGGTTAGGATGTTATCCCACTGAGGGATGGCCATGTTTGAGATGAGACCATTTATGACGGCTCCGGGGTAGAGTAAGGCTTTCACTGCTGTCGTTGGGAAGATCTCACTTGCAAGTAACTGGGAAGAAGTCACCTCCACTGGTGTTGTACACATCCCAGATCTGCATGGGATCCTGAAGAAAGAAGAGACGAAAAAAAAAAATGAAATCTCATTGGCCAATCCATGCCAGAAAAATAACAATAAGAACTTGCAGGATTCATAGCGGATTCAAAGCGCATAGCATTCTGTATTGAATCTAAAGTACTAAGAATGCTGCATGGGTACTTCTTTAAATCAATGCATGACATGCAGAGATGTGGGTGACTAGATAGAAGTCTATAGCCTTTGAGCATGTTTGGATGCACAATGGTATTGAATTTCCGGGCGCCAAATTGTGATTACTTTCAAGTTGGATTTGAAGGGGATGTAATTGCAATTTTAGGGCTATTTCAATGGCATGTTAAATCAATGTAAGTTGGATTATGAATGTTGGTGATGGTCAAATAGAAGATGCACTTCTTGGATCGACTTAAGATTCAATTTCTGATTAATGGAACTGTGGAAGGGGCATGTTTGAATGCATCATCATGTTGAATTGCATCAACCTGGGCTCCAAATTGTAATTACATTCAAGTTGTTGGGGATGTAATTGCAATTTCAGGAAGACTTTCACAATTTAAATACTAGCAAGCATCACTTATTTTCGACCCTCTCTTGTTTAAAATGAATGTTCACAATTCAATTTATTTGTGCATCCAAACGCGGCTTTAACCACAAATTTGAGTTTCATCAACCAAACCTTCCCAAAACAGACTCAATTGTATGCATTTTTTATGTACCAAGCATAAGGCAGGCCATTCGTCAATTTTTTTTTTTTATCAGCTACCCATCGGCAGCAGCCCACATAGAAACCAACCAGCTGATCGTTGGGCCAGGGCACATAAACAGTGGGACCCACATGATGAACGCCTCGATCTCCCACTGCCGTGGGCCGAAGAGTAGGTATAGTTCACTTCCATGAGAGGACTCAAAAACCATTACATGGGTATCAATTGAAGTGTAGAAAATACCATTTTCATGGATTTCATTAGTGTTGTTAAAAACCACTAACATAGGAAGGCCCAGATCTTAGAAACAAGTACAAAAACTAGCTACAACTCATTGGATTTCAAAAAACATATGTGATGATATTTCAAGAGGAAGGAAACCCATATCTTAGAATCTATGGAAAAAAAAAAAAAAAAATCCGAATCTCAATTCGCAGATGTAAGATTTCATTAGATAAAGAAAACCCATATCTTAGAAAATGAAAAAAACAAGATTCTTGTAGTTTTGGATTTGCTGTTTGTACAGAGATCTATGTCAAAAGGAAAAAAAAAAAGAAAAAAGAAAAAAAAAAAAGTGATTCATGAACAATAAAAAGATTTATGTGGGTATTGATAGATTCGAATGGGAAAATCACCTGAAGAGTGGGATCTGAAGGATGATGATGAAGAAATAGATTCGAGAGGCGAGGATAGGAAGATTGCTCAGCCATCCCTTTGAAGAAGCCATCGAGAGAGACGTTCCTTCTTTCTTCCTTGGCTGTCCTTATTTGGGAAAGCTTTAGAGAACAACGTCCTAGATTTCGCGTTTTATTACGAAAATGCCGTATCTTTTCTATTTGAGAGATATAATGGCGATTTGCACGAGGAGAGATTGAAGAGGTGAATCGCAGCATGGTTAGAAATATGGAACGTGTGTGATAGATCCGATCCATTCATTTTATTTTTTTCTGACCATTAATATTTCTTTATTTATACAAAACGTAAATCCACACATCATCTGGGCTATAATTTCGTGATAGTAATAAATCACCAACAGCTTGTATGAAACATACCCGTGTGGTCCACCTAGTAAATTGGGTACTATACGTTTAAGAGCATGGAATAATAATGTTGATCACCATATGATGCATGGTTCGGATCTCTCACACGTGTTCTAAGTTGGTTTGTGGACCGCGAGTCACCTCTTCAACCTCTCCTCGCGGTTAAGCTTTTATGCATTTTTGTTTCCAGTGTAGGCTAGACTAAAATTAAATCGCAAAACTGTGGCAGCTCTTCCCAGTTTGTGCATGCACGACAATCTGGGCCGTCGATCGTATGACCCATTGCCATTGAATCACAACCCATGACTACAATGGTGGGAATCTTGGGTCTCAATCTATGATCATAAATCAAGGATTAAACTTATCCGATGGATGCTTAATGGATGGCTGAATTGAAAAAACACATTCAACGGTTCTGATTCAATCAACAAATGTCCATTGATCAGAGTTTAGGAACCTTCAACCAACCTGACTTTTGTAAGATGGCTATGTATCAACCATCTCACTGCCAGAGTATCAAGTAACTCCCCAACTATAAATTCGCCCCTTCTGCTATAATGTTATTAGTTTCTTTATAATCCACATTTCTGATCAGTATGAGCTTCCGGCCACGCTGCATCTGAAATGGATACTGCAATTTGAACGGTCTAGATTGGCATCATTGATGCCATGTGCATGGACCAATGAGTTGCCACATTTTAAGTAGTTATGACAAACGCATTATAAAGAGTTCCGTCATCGACTCGTCAGTCTTGTCGGTTTCCTCGCACGTCTTTGAACGTAGGATTTCCCGTACGTTTCAGCTGTGTTGGACCACCCGTGATGTTCCATTTTCATCCAAACCGTCCATTAGATGCGCCCACTACGTTAATCCCAGATTCCAAAAATAAATATCATCCAAATATCTTGTATGCCACACCACATGGAACAAGGGAGAACGATGGGAAAGAAAGGACCGCCGGCCATATAGAACATCCCAGATCGTGTGCCGTATCCAACATGATGTATATATACAATCCAATCCATTAATCAGACGCATCCCATCATGAATAAGGGATAATGAAAAATTCAGGCCATTAAATAACTCATATGGACCACCCACGTGGATTTAGAGATTTTAAGTGTGATTTTAATTGTTCCCTGTATTGTTTGTCTCACCAGGATGATTCCGAGTTTCCGCATATACAGTGCATGAGAACGTGCACCAGATTCACGGTTTGGATTGCACGGACACACCAGGGTGTGTCCCAAGGAAGTTTGAACGTATGGGAATCAATCCGTTTGTGATCGGTCCCCCTGCAATAACTATTTTGATCATACACGTATGGGAACAACGTTCGGTGAAGCTTCCTTTGTTTGGGGTCCTGAAAACTATATAAGTGGGACCCATATTCTGGGGATCATGGTGGGCCATGTGCTCCCACATTAAATGGACCACTGGGTTTCATTGTACATTTTCAATGGACGGTGAGGATTATCTGATGTAAGAAATATTAGGATGGCCCATCATGGTGGGCCCCACCAAGTCAGCGGTTTGAACGTAGACCGTTCCTGTATCTCTTATTAACCGTCTATTTGTAGAAGCTAGATGATTGGCTACAAGAGGTATTGTTCCTTCATGTCATTGTTGCAAGTGTGGCATACGTGGATCAGATCTAAACCGTTAAGCTGAGACATCCAAACCATCCAACAGGTTGGTCCGATCGTGAGGATCACCTTATGCAAAAATAAAACACATCCACTGACTGAGTGGACCACACTTGTATTTTGTTATTTATCAATGGTTAGATATTGTTTTCTATGGTGAGGCTCACCTGATGAGTGGGTGGGGCTGAATTTTGCACAAGGCAATCCTTGTGGTGGGGCCAACCTTATGGAAGAGTCCATCCTGATATGTGGGTCCCATCATCATGTAGGAACTCTCTGAAGCGGTCCTTCTACAGTGTGGTGTGTAGGGTCCACCGTGATGTACGGACCACATCTAATCCATCCATAAGGTTCACCTCTTCATTTCACCATGTATTCTAGAAATGAGGCCGATCAGGTGGATCGCCAGGGAAAAGTTGGGAGGAGCATGGATGCCCACCATTAAATCATTCCAGACGGTGTCGATCTTGTTTTGTACCTCCAGGATGCGGATTGCCTGCGAATCCCGACCGCAGGGAAGCTAGGTGGGCCCACACGATGTTTGTGAGAAATCCACCTCGTGCATCGGTTCTGCCCCGTCATGTTATAACATGAGCCCTGAAATGAGGATTGGTTTTTTAGTTAATCCAATGACAATGACAATGATCTTACATGAACATCAAGGTGGACCTTAAAAAGGTTTGAACGGTATGTATTTCCCTCCCCACTTTTTCTTTAATGGGAAGGTAACCCCTCTCAACTTTTGTATATGTGGTGTGGCTCACACAAGTCATGGATTGACTTGATTTTTAAGATCGAGGCCTACCATGGATTGGTGCATCTAACTGATGGGTAGATGTTTGACATGCATCATAGTAGGGTCCATATAGCTTGACCTCATGGGAAGTTACCATGAGGTCCACACACACACATATATATACTCCACCGCACACCAATTCGCACGGAAATCGTGCAAACTTTTTTGAGAACTCATCATACGTGATGTGACTCCAAAAATTGATTAGTCTACGTGAAGCACAGAACCCATAAAACCCCTTGGGCCCAAATTTTACTTTGATCCAAAACTTTGGTGGGCCATGAAAAACGAAAACATTTTTCTCTCTTAATTTGCATTTCTCTTTGCTATGGCACACCAGAATTTTAGCATCCTATTAACTACCCTCGACCGATTCCAATACTAGGAAGAATGATGGTTAAACTTCTCCCTACTCAGGAATCCCTACTCAAGGAGTCAAGGGTTAGGCACCCTAAGTTTCCAACCACACATGAATAAATGACTCACGCATAGAAATGATGTTGGCAAAGGCAACATGCTGCTAAGAATCGAGGATTGGTGGATGTAAAGAACAAAAATCAGAAAATAGTAATGCGAGTGATGCAATCACAGTCGATGCTGAGGATTCCGCCACTAGAGGATGAACATATAACTGTGAACATGGTAGACTTGACTATGGAGTCTTATCCTCACAAGTTGGTCAAGAATAATCAGCAACCTAACAGGGAAGGTACTAACATTGACGGATTGGTCGAGTACTTTAGTGATGAATGCGTTTCGGGTGATGATATATTGATCGAGGAAATATTGGCAAAAACAAAATCGATAAAAAGAAATTTTACCGAATACCAAGAAAAAAGGAGAAACCTCGGTCAACAGTATAAAAGAATGATGGAATTTGGAAATGTATGGGAGGGGTAATGTCCGAATTCGATGATACAGTTTAGATCATTTCCACTTATTGTTTTGAACTGTAATATGGTGCTTACTCTACCATTGAGCTTTCGAGCTAAACCAATACAGTTAAGTAAGATGGAAGAGACATCAAAGAACTTACTCCTCCCATAATTATATAGTATGGTTCCTTTGATTTTAAGGATAGAACTAGGAATGTGTCGACTATTACAGTTAAGCCAAGCATACCGTCCGAAAAAATAGTGATGGAGAGACACACTAATACTGTGACTTAACATCTGAAACAACTATACATCTTTGTCTATTTAGAGGGGTGTCCAATTACCAAAGTTTTAGTTGACAATGGAACGATTGTGAATATTCTTTCAATCAGAATGATGGCCAAATTAGAAAAAAAATTTAATGATCTAATTCCGACTGAAGTTACGGTCAATAATTTTGTTAGAGGAGTGACACAAGCACATAATGTCCTATCGATCAACTTAATGGTGGAAACAAAAAAGGTGTTGACAACATTATTTATTGTCGACATTTAATCAAATTATGATGCCTTATTGCATAGAGATTTGATACATTATTTCTTATGCATACCATCATCTTTGCATCAATTCGTAATTTTTTGGAATTAAGATAAAGTCGAGTTGGTGTTGGCCGACGACAAACCATTATTAACCACATCTAATGCGGACAACGCCTGTTTGTATGGGGACAAACTTGGGTCAATACATTTTACTAGAATGAATAAGTATGAACGTCCAACTGATATAGATGTTAGAAGCAATCCAAATAGCATAATGTAAGATATTGCTATTATTCTATGACTAAAAAATGATTTGCCGAAGGCTATAATACCCTACTAGCCAACTCCATGCTATACTATTAAAGAGGTTCTGTGATAAGTCGGTCATCGTTTGAGGGAAATAGGGCTGGCCAGAATAAAGCAACTTGAAAAAAGTCTAGAAAGGTATGATGGCGGATGTTTCTTCGACACGGTTGAATTTAGAATACCGGTCAATGATATAAATGAGAATGGTGTATACTTTAAGGATCTGGAACAAGCCCTAGAAAAGTTGGACAATTCTAGGCTCCTATTTATGATTATTTCATTAAAATAAACTTATCTACGGAACAAAACCCTAAACCTACTTTTATCAAATATTTGATTGAAGCAACAAGTTAGGGTATAAGTCACTAATTTAGGTTTTTTTATAAATAAAAAAAAAATAAAAAAGAGTTTTGTTTCACGTTGGATTATCATAGGATTCCTAAAAATAACAATTGCGTGTAAATCAAATCCATGAATCCGGATGGCCCAAGAAATGATGCTTCCTAGCTCAGGAGTGGCCGAGGGAGTGCGTTAGGAGCGTCAAAACAGATGACTATAGAAGGACAAGGCTTCCGTGGATACTAACTGCAGGGTCCACTATGATGTATGTCTTATATCCACGCCGTTAATCTGTTTAGTTGGATCATTTTAAAGCTACGCAGGGCTCGCCAGGTTCTGTGATAAGTCGGTTATCGTTTGAGGGAAGCAGGGCTGACCAAAATAAAGCAACTTGAAAAAAGTCTAGAAAGGTATGATAGCGGATGTTTCTTTGACACGGTTGAATTTATAATACCGGTCGATGATATAAATGAGAATGGTATATACATTAAGGATCTTGAACAAGTCCTAGAAAAGTTATACAATTCTAGGCTCCTGTTTATGATTATTTGATTAAAATAAACTTATGGGCGAAACAAAACCCTAAACCTACTTTTATCAAATATTTAATTGAAGCAACAAGTTAGCGTATAAGTTACTAATTTAGTTTTCTGTTTTTTTTTTTTAAGAAGAGTTTTATTTCACGTTGGATTATCATAGGATTCCTAAAATTAATAATTGCGTGTACATCAAACCCATGAATCCGAATGGCCCGAGAAACGATGCTTCCTAGCTTAGGCCGAGGGAATGCGTTCGGGCGTCAAAACAGATGGCTATAGAAGGACAAGGCTTCCGTGGGTACTAACTGCAGGGTCCACTATGATGTATGTCTTATATCCACGCCGTAATCTGTTTAGCTGGATCATTTTAAAGCTACGCATTAAAAAATTACAGTAAATCCAAATTTCAGGTGAACCACACCACAGGAAATAATGGCAATTTACCAGATTCAAATTGCAGGTGGACCACACCACAGAAAACAGTGGCGATTGAATGCCCACACTTAAAAAACTTCTCGTGGCCACCGAAATATTTATTTGTCATCCACCCTATTGATAAGGTCATAAAAACATGGATGAAAGGACCGCACAAATATCAGCTCGATATAAAACATTTGTGGCCCTTGAGAAGTTTTTAATGGTGTTCACCATTGTTTCTCATCGTTTGGTCCACATTGAAATCTAGATCTGCTGCATTTTCGGATCATACCTTAAACTGATCCTACGAAACAGATGGACGGCATGGATATAAGATACGTACATCACGGTGGCCACACAGGGATCCGCCGACGTCGAGAATTTAGGATCCACTGAGGCCGGCGTTCCCTGTATCGTAACAAAGCTCGTGGTGACACGTGGCAGACATTTGTCCGAAGGCGATGGCTCATGACTTGCTTGCCCTAACCCTATTCCATTCGGTGGAAGATTAGCTGCCGCGCCGCCCTCAACCAAGGCAGTGCGGCCGCTGCCGTGGGGCCCACTTTGAGGTATTTATTCTATATCCACACCGTCCATCCGTTTTAAAAGATCATTCCAGAGTATGAACTAAAAAATCAAGAAAATACAAAGCTCAGGTAGACCATACTATGCGAAACAGTGGTGATTGACCGTTAATGGGTCATATAAGTTTTGAATTTAGCTGATATTTATCTTTTCCCTTCATCCAGGTTCATGTGACCTTATCAATAGGTTGGATGGAAAATAAACATTACAGAAGTATTAAGGTGTGACTTAGGAAAATTTAAATGGTAGGACATTCATTTACCACGGTTTCTTCTATTACGGTCCACCTTAGATTTTGATTTTCTTAATTTTTGGATTCTTGCCTTGAAATGATACGAAAAAACGGTTGGACGGCATGGATATAGAATACATATATCAATATGGGCCCACGGTGAGTGAGGACTGCACTGTCTTGGGTGAGGCGGGGCGGCACCGAATCTGCTCCCATTCCTAAAATCTCATTGTGGGCAATTTCTCGCCCAGTGAATTTATCGAGAGATTTTCATGACCTGGTTTTCTCGTGTTATATTATCAGTAAAATCTCATATTAAATTGAATAAATGATAAATAAAAATTTACGAAAATAATTTCATTTATAAATAAAATCTAGAAAAATATTAAAATTTTATGAAAATACCTGATTTAAAAATTTTTTTTTTTTAAAATTTTTTGCTAAGAGACACCTTTGTGTACTCCTGTTATGATCTATGTTAACTTTCATATGTAATGACGATTTTATCTGCAAAGGCTATTTTGGTTTCTATAAATTCCAATTGAATCCTCTAGAGCAACCGTTTTACCTTTGCTTGCATGTTATTTTTGTAAATCCACTCCATCCATCAAGATATATCCTTGATTTTAGGACTTAGGGAAAAAAATTAATGAGTTACATGATTGAGGTGTGGGCACACCCTAAGGAACATGGTTTTGTATATTGAGCGGCCATGGTGTCTATCTTCCATCAAACCCATTAATCACGTGTAACTCAAGTAGGATAAAGTGAAAATATAAAAAATAGTTTGGTTAGAATATTAAGCAAGAGATACATCCTGAATTTAGATGCTATAGTAGTAGTTTTACATTGTTTCCAATAGTGTGCCGCATTAGTATTTATGTTACAGTTCAATCAGATATAAGTACTTGTGTTAACCAACGGCTCATATTGGATTAAATGTACATGATTAGGATAGTATTGGGCATAACAGAATTATAGTTTACTTAAGTTTGATTGAATGCTAAATACCCTAGGTACTAAATTAGTCATAAGATCAAACTTTTGGAGGTTTACAAACTTATCCAACCACCAATGTGCAATGATTTGGCAGTTTAGAAGGGGAGGGTTAGTCTTTTTGAATTTGATATTTTTGCATTAAGTTAATGACTTTTCATTTAATGCTGATTGTGGGCTTTGAATTTTTCAGTAATGCAGTAATGAATTAAAAAAATTAAAAATAAAGTCTAATTGTCGTTTTTATTGATTTATAAGGAAGATTAATACGATCAATATAACATAAAATAAGCAAAGAAAGAAAAAAGATAAATGGCTGCAATCACTTATATGGAAAAACAATTAAGGTGGATGGTCAACATGATGTAACTGGTGTGATCTCTCGAGTATAGACTCTATTGATTGGGATCCGATAATGGTGGGTCGAGAATATTTACACTACTCTTAAGCGTACTACAACGAAGATGCAGGGCATCAATTATCTAAATTATGCTAAATTTTGAACTTTTTATAACAAGTGGGCAAACTAAAGCCAAGATAAGACAATGTTGCTTTGTGAGAGGGGTCGTATGATGGCTTGGTTAATATCTCGAGCTCTTCATCATGTGTTCCTTATATACATTGGGAAAGGCGATGGTCGTACTGTAATTTTTGTATTATTAGAGATTTGGGTAGTCGGTCATGTGAATCTCCTTAATTTTCTACATAAGCGTAGCTAATTATTTTAGGGCACGTATACAAGGAAGATTCCGTAAACCTGTTGATATTTCAATCAAGCAATATTTGTAGAAAGCTTTGTTGGAGTTTTGACGTGAATAAACTCTTTCCTTTTGTAGAGAATTAATTTTTATGGACTCTAGTCTTGATCTTCCCAACACAAATACGTCATTAGTCTCTTGGCTTTGAGGTTTATCCTCACCATGTGTGGTATTACTGCTACGTAACACCTTTTGGACCATTTGATTTGGCCGTGATCAACTGAGCGTAAACAATTTATTAGCTTATTTTTTGTACACACGATTCAAAGGATGATTTCTCATCCAATGGACATTGAATTTACATATAAAACGATGTGTTTCATGCATGTAAATGAGGTGTTTTAGACTATTCCCTTCCCTACAAATGAAAAAGGAGTTAAATGTGGGCTGCATATGTTGCATGATATGCAGGCATTCAAAAATTATACACATCGCATGCATTAACTCAATTGAAACCGGCTGGATTGTGTAGCCCACTGTCCTCAAGTTACAATCCCAAAATTAGATTGGTTGAACAATCCTAATGACTTGTTCATGGACACTCATTTGTGGAAATAGAACCGCCGAGTATTTTTCAATTATAACCATTCAATAAATGTCAATCAATTCATTAAATAATCAAATAAGTTTAATTTTCAGTTCATGTTAAATCTACGCAGGTGGCATAATTTGAATGGTTTAATTTGACTGCTTTTTATGCCATGTTTGTATTGTTTAAGTAACTTCAAAATACTTTTATGTCATCCATTAGACTTTGCTGCATTATCAAAGTTTTTCTCATAGAAAACCACTCTCTGTGGGAGGTGAGTTATTATTATTTTTTTTTTTCTCTCTAGATCCCACACATGAGTGAGCCTGTGCACATTCACACATGGGTGCTTTGTATCATAACATAACATGTATTGGAAATCTAAGGTTTCTAACAAGTGAACTTCATTGGGTATTCTAGAATAAAAAGAAATAGACTATTTCACACTGAAGGTGAAACCACAACAAATCAAAATAATTGAATGTTTGGAAAAATAAAATTGTAGCGATTGGTATGTTGTGGCCCACCTGAGGAATGGAATTGTCTGATTTTTTTAGCATTATTTCCAACATTATAAAAGTGCGATGTCATAAAAGCATTTAGTATCAGCACATGTGTAGACATTTTGTAGTGTATGGCTTCCAAAAAGGAGCAAATCGGTCCGAAGCACATGCATTAAACACTAAGCTTTGTGGGACACACCATATTTTAAATATAAATCCACTCCTTTTATCAGGTATGAACCATCAACTGAACTATTATGTATAAAAGATTAGGTTGATAAAATACTCGATGGGGCACACCAATGGGGACAGTTTAAAACTGCTCCTACAGCGTATGTTCACATTGTAGCTTGACTAATATTTGGATTCGGCTGATTTTTGTATTTTCACTTCATCCTAGTTATTTACACTTGATTAATGAGTCCGATGAAATATACTAGAACCCATAATCAACATCCCATCCCCATTATTCCTCATGGTGTGGCCTACCTAACTTGTGGACCTAATTAATTATTATTTTTTCTTTTCTCTAGAACTGTTAATAGAACCGAATGGATGGAGTGGGTTCTACACACATAGCATGGTTAGGGGTGCACATTTAACCGGTAGAACTGTGGAACCGGATCAGAACTGCTGGATCGGTCCGGTTCTGAACAGCACCGGTTCCGGTTCCGGTTCCAAAATTACAAGAACCGTTGGATACGGTTTGGTTTCGGTTTAGGGGCAGGTAGAACCGACTCGAACCGTAGAACCATAGTCTCCACCTCTTCTTACACGTTAGTCGTTACTACGAAGAGGATGAGCGGAGTAGATCTCCGAGAATGCCATCAGAAGTGGCCCCACTTATTTTTTTTTCAAAATATTCATTCCATGCAAAAACGTCCAGGGATAGACGTGCATGGATTGGGTTTTGACAGTGAGCCCCACCCATCATCTCTTTTCGCGATCTGAACCGTCCATCATGTAGGGTGTTCAAAAATGTCCTAAGGGACGTTCCCCCTTTTCAACAGAAAGCGAGGAAAGGTGGGGGTATCTGCCTGTCCATATTTAAAAAACCTAGAACCGTGGAACCGATCCGGAACCGAACCGGTTTTCACGGTCCGGTTCTGGTTCGGTTCTAGTGCGCTAACGGTTCGGTTCCGGTTCCGAAAATTCTAGAACCGTTAAGAACGGTTCGGTTCCGATTTTACCCCGGAACCGGACCAAACCGACCCGTGTGCACCCCTAAAGCATGGTAGGCCTCACAAGCTTTGGTAGGTGTTTGGCTTTATTTGTATAAATGGAAAAAAGTTAAGAGGTACATTGACATACACGTGAAGGTTAAAGGAGAAGACAATAGGGAGTACATGAAAGGTGTCTTTTTGCAGGAGTTCTGGTAGAAAATTTACTTATTTGATATAAATTACATATTGTGAGACCTTTTTTCAAAATGGTTTCTAATAAGATATGCCGATAATTTAAATAATTATCATTGGAGTATTCTCTGTTACATTTTCTTAACAGGTGTTGGGGTCATCGATGTGGGTGAGTTGCACCATGATGTTTATACAAAATTCACTTCGACCGCCAAGTCCAAAAATCAGTCATATCCGTGATTCAAGTGGACCATAGTATTATAAAAAGTATATCGTGCAACATTCACCCTCTAAATTATTTATCGGATTGGCCTAATTTTTTGAACAGTCCTAAGTTTTAGTGTGACATCTAATAGTTAGAGTAAATTACATATAATCATCACGATGGGCCTTATAACAATCAACCGTGTATGTCTCTCTCCCAATGGTTTACCATAATGTGGCTTAGGTAACTTGATTTTTTAACCTTAGTTCTAACATGGAAGTACCCATCTAATGGTGGGAGTGGTTTCACATACAAATCATGAATGTCCCTAATTTCCACAAATATATATTTTTTTAAAAGGAAATTTTATGAGTCGTTTACCGATTATTTTTAATAAGGTCCAACTATAATGCGTATATAAAATTCACTATGAGGATTGTGTAATCTCACATTAGGTCCAAGGTAAAAATCACAATGACATGTGATTCAGGCCGGCTACATCAAAGAAAACAACCAGAGAGAGATGTGAATCTTTGAAATTCACTTCAACTATTGGATGACACATTAAGATTTAGGCATAGGACCTAAAAATTAGGTCCATCTATAATTCAAGTTAGCATTGTCTTATACAATGTTCACACCAAAGGAAGCAATATAAAGGGTGGGCATTGCTCTAACAATATTACTAATAGTGTGGTACATTTAAATCATAGATGGAGCTGATGTTTTATTAGTAGGCTTAATATTAAGTAATGCACCTTATGATCGGGGTAGTTTCAACGTGACGCCACGTGGGTCCACTCGAGTCGCTGACACTTTACTCACGCAACTAACCCAACTACCCCAATTAGTAAGACTATCCAAGAGCTCTGGGAAAAGCCACCCAAATGTAATTTTATATTAAGTAGTTTATTTATTTATTTATAATTCTTCACTTGGAATGCAAATAGTTTTCAAATAAAAGATTTTAAAATAAATTTATTTTGATAAATTTCTCAATAAAAATATTTATTTAAAATTATTAAATAATTGTCAAAATCTTTTTTCACTTTTAAATGTTTCCTACGTTGTAATTCCCATAATTTTGGTATAAACCGCGAGAAATTTAAAACTTATTCAAAACTCTCCGTATTATCGAGATGATATCCTTTGATCAATTTCTCGCGATAATTTGACGAAAATTTAAAATCTCGGTAACTTCTCTATAAAAGTTCCACACCACTAGATCTTGATATCTCCGTCTGTAGTTTCGCCTCCTTCGCACCATCTGACCCACAGCTGAGGCTGATCTCCCACCTCTCTCTCTCTCTCTCTCTCTCTCTCTCTCTCTCTCCATCGAGTAAGACGATCTGAAAGGATGAGGAGGAGGAGAAGGAAAAAGAAGAAATGGTTCGTCTCTCTCTATATTTTTATATATATCTGACCTAGAAATTTGGGGATTTTGATGTTATGGCTCGTTGGACGATCTAGAGGTTTTTTTTTGGTGATTCTTTTTATTTCTTTGCGATTTTTGTACATCTCTAAATCTATAATCATTTTTTTTTTTATTGTATTATTTTGTTTTTGATTTTATCTTGAGTTTTTATAAAATATGACTGTCTGTAATCTCTATTGTGATGTTGTTGTAGATTTTTTGTGATTTTTGATTTTGTTATTTAGCAGATCTATTTTTGCTCATGCATTAGGGTTCTTACTTGAGGGAGTATTTGCATTTTGGGCACGGCTCCCTGGATCCAGGAGGTGGGTGGGATCCCTGACAGTGGGATCCACCGTGATGTATATGCCTTGTATCTAGGCTGTCCATCCGTTTTGAAAACTCATTTTAGAGCATGATCTCAAGCATATATCCAAATCTCAGGTGGACAATAATACAGGAAACACGGGCAATCGACCAATAAAATACTTCTCATGGGCCATAAAAGTTTTGGATCAAGATGATATATGTGTGGTCTCTTCATCCAGGTCTTTGTGACCTTATCAACAGGTTGGATGGAAAATAATCATTCCGGTGGGAAGTTTTTAATGGTGGGGTTCAATTGACTGTTTCCTGTGGTATGGTCCACCTAAGATCTGGATCTGCCTCATTTAAAATGGAGGGATGGCGTGGTTGTAGGGCACATACATCACAGTGGCCCCCACAGCTAGGGATCCACCAACGTTGGTGGATCTGGGATCTACCAAAACTGCGCCCTTGCATTTTAGTTGTGTTGGGTATGGATTTTTTGCGTGTTAGGTGTGTTTCCTTGTTGAGGTGATCTCTTGAAGGCCAAAGTGGTCTTTTCACCTATAATTTCTTAGTCAAGTTAAGGCATGTTATGAAAGGTTAAGAGATGGTACTGTCGCTCTAGAGCGTAGAACAGTCATCTCTTATATTAGGAAGAGGGAGGGGTTTTCTCCACTAGAGGTGGGATGGTTTTCCCATATAGGTTCTCTTGTTGTTTGATGAGAAGAGGTGAGAGGTATTTATGTTTTGTTCATTGTATTTAAGCAATACTTATCTTGTATCTTATATTCTCCTTATTTTACTAGCGGAATGATTGGCTGGTGCTTCTCCATGTCTGTAGTCATGTTGTAACAAACCTCATGTATCTTGTGTCTTATTCTCTACTCATTTTCATATATGCCCAAATCTATGGTGATTGGTTATTTCATTGTCCTTGCATGATCACTGCTTACACGCACAGTTAAAACATTTCTTCAAGTGGGATCTTGGTTCTTTTGATAATGGTGAGATCCTGATCTACAGTTATGGTTATTTCAGGAGTCATTTGAATGCCTGTTAATGATTTACAGGTAAATCATTTACACTTTGTATTTGGATGGCCTTTTTCGCATGTAAATAATGATTTACATCATTTATCCCCATCTCATTTACAGGCAAAAAGTTTGGATTTCATTCATAGGCTCTCCATTTGCAGCCTAACAGCTATAAATGGAAAGACTTGCTCCATTTACAGGATAAACAATTTACAGGCTATCCAAACACAGACAATCATTTACAGTTTAAAGTGTAGTCTACTCATTGAGGTGGACGTAACATAGAAATAATACTTAGGCATTGATAAATCACAAATAAAAGTGTAGTCTACTCAATGAGTAAAGTGTGGCTGATTTTTGCATGAGGTTATCCCAGTGATTGGACCTACCTATTGGACAGATTGGATTTCTCACATATATGAAAGGTTGGATGTTATTTGCTGAGTGGACCATAAATTAAGTCCAACCAGTTGGACTTGAGACGTGTGTGTGCACGTGTGTATGTTGTCATCCATCATCTAAGCCTTTTCCAAACTAATTGGAGTTGGCTACATGAATCCTTTTTTGCCATTCCACTCTATCAAGCGCCATAACATTGAGACCATAGCCTTCTAACTCGTACCAACTCACTCCTTTGGGGCCTTCCCCTTGCCCTTTCATAGCCTTTTAACTCGTACCAACTCACTCTTGACCAATGTTGTTGAAATCGTTACCTATTGCAAATTGTAATATGTGTGAATCATATCGAATTGAAAATCGCATCATAAATGGTAAGATTTTTTCTTTAAAAAAAAAACGAAAAAAAAATGAAAACCATAAATAAATAAGATTTTTTTTTTAAACTCATCAATCATCCTTTTACCATCAATATGCACCAAGAGCGACCTGATTGGAAAGATATCATCCTATGGATGGAGGAGATTTTTGAGGATAGTCCAGCCACTGACCTGTAGTCATCTTCTTCACAACAGTTCATTTTGTCATAATGTGTAGCCACTTCATGAGAGGAGGATCTGATTTCAGGCCACCACATGTTCACAAGATCCCCCATTTGATGCATGGCCCAGACCCACACTGCCCCACATGGGCATGAGTGTGGTGGATCCTTCTTTAGTCTCCCCTAGCCGCAATTGCATTGGAGATGCTCAGTGCACTCATTTCTTCATGTGGAGACTCTTCAACCACATACATGGCTTAGATTTTCCAAATCACGTAACCAAGTGTTGATGGATCATAATTTAAAAATTGCAATGAGAAGATAAAATTAATTATCTGAGCTTCCCTCGAATTTGGACCACTCACTACTTTACTCTCGACTGTCTATCCATTGTATAGCCACTTAGGATGGTTAGGATTGCTTGATCAGTGATGTGCTCCATACACAAACGAACCACAATTTAGATGGTTTGGATAGCTGCGCATCGGTGCCACATGTGAGGGCCTTTTTTGAATTGTGCAAAACTAACATAGGTTTGTGTGCCCCAAAATTGAGAACTTTGAAATGCTTACAGATTCTGGTTATTTTGATATGTGGCATTCAAATTTTTTTTAAAATTTACATGTGGAGTACTTCCACTTAAATTAAACAACTGATTAAATTTTGGAACTCAATATTGCTTGGTCAAAGGCCCAAAATCCGATTGGTTGAAGAATCCTAAGCTATAATTCATGGACACTTGTTTGTTGAAACATGACCATTGGATGTTTTTTCTTTAGCTGCCTAATAAATTTCCACCAATCTAACTGTAGATAAAAAAACTGTAAAATTTTGGGTCACTGGACATCTAAACTGGGGCCCACAGTCAGTCTATTTTGAATTACTTGATTCCATGTTTGCAGTATCTTAGTAATTTGTAAGTATCATCTATCACCCTCTGCTTGAGTATTGAAGTTCTCTATTTCAAGTGGTAGGGGATAATAATTAATTTGAGCACTTATTCCCTAAGTTCCCTGTGTACACTGAATGCATGCTCATTATTTTAAAGGGCAGGTCTACTGTGCACCATGCATCATATGGCCATGGGCTTAACCAATGTGGACTGACCATTGAAAAGGCCGCTTCATGGTTGTGCCAATCTCAAAACTTGTAGTTGATTGGCTATTTCTAACCACTTATTCCTCGTGTGGAAAATATTGTTTAGTGGTCCACATTCAATGAATATGTTTGGCGCACCCAGAGAGCCTGGACACATACGATGAAGTCCACGCGATAAACATCTGGATCTTAGATCAAATGTTTTAAGCATGCTTGTATATGGACTAATATATTCCTCATACAGCAGCTAATATTAGATATTTTTTCCCCAAAGAAATTGACATTGAATTCCTTACTCGTTAGAGCTCATTTTTGCTGATTTTCTGCAGGCCTTCCACAATCGTGGATTTCATCAGATTATCAGATTAGCCACTGAAATCATCTTTCACTTGTGGGATACCAACTTCCTAGCATACATCTTCAAGCTTGAAGAAAACATTGATTCCCTAAAGAATGCCATGAACGAGTTGAAATCTAAAAGGGACAGAAGTGAAGAAGGGGGATGCCACCAGGTGACAGTAACTCAAAGCCATCTCAATTGTTGGTCGGGCTGCAAGAAGGTGGTGAAGAAACCCGTGGTTGTCATGACAGACAAATCACCACATCGAAATCATGGGAAATTCCGATGAACTCGTTGTTGATCTTTTTCAGGAGTGTCGTCTTGCCGACTCCTCCCATTCCATATGTTCCGACAACTCCCACTACATGTTCTCTAAGTCAACCTTGAAATTTATCCAATATCAGGTTCATGCCTAGAGTTGATTTACTAGTATTCTCTTTAACAGCATCAAGAAGCGATTTTTCCGCCATGATATCAAAGGAAGCGCCTTTGCTCTTTAACTCGACTATTTACGTCACTTAAATAGTAAAGGCGCTTTCTTTAATGTTGTGGCGGACAAATCGTTTATGGATGCTGTTGAAGAGAAGCCTAGCAAATTGGCTCTAGGCATGAACCTAATGTTGTATAAGGTTCAAGGTTGGCTTAAAGAAGATGAAGTGGGCGTTGTCAGAGTATATGAAATGGGATGAATCGACAAGACGACTATCCTGAAAAAAATCAACAACAAATTCATTGGTATATGGATTTTGGGCTAAAGGAAATATGTTGGATGATGTAGGGCAAGATTGTTTGTATTACTCATCGATGTAGTCAAAACATGAGTAAGTTTTCATATGGGATGATCAACAACAAATTCACCAGGAATGCACATGATTTTGATGTCTTGATTTTAGACTAAGACAGATGATGGATGATGTATGGCAAGATTGTTGATATAATGGTATTCTTCATCAATGCAGCTAAAACATGAGCAATGTAGTTTTTGCCACACACCCGTTTGTACTTGTGGAGCCAAATCAGGGGCAAGGTAGTTTTTCATCCCAAGGGTTTGTACTTGTGAAACTATATCCAAGCTATTTGCCCCATCATGAATGTAATGTGCCCGAGGATCTCCTCAATTGGTGAAACCTATCCATCCTTGACATGCAAATACTTTTTTTTTAATTTTTTTAATTTTTTAATTTTTTAATACACGCACACACACCCCATACACACATGCCGTGGTGGAATTTCACCACCTATGGGTACTGGAACCCTTTACCCGGCGTTGATACTCCTGACAGTCTACCACATGAGTAAGAGTACGGACCCTGACATGCAAATACATATTTAAGAAGAAAACAAACCACAATTAGTGGAAGAGACTCAATGGTTAGGATCTCCATCGTAGGAGATTTTTCAAGGTAGGGCTATCTATGATGGGTGTAATCAAATGAATGGCTTGGATGTACATCTTAACAGGAAACCAGTGTGTTTGGTTGCATTAAATTTCATGAAATTTCACACTTGAGTAAACCCATTTGCATTTGGTGCAACCAAACTCACCATAAACATAAGATGAGTTTTTGGATAGCATGTCTTTCCATTCCATGGGTTGGGTCCTGAGGTGGGTGACTCAAGAGCTCTGAAAGTTGCAATAATAGGATAATGGGATTATTAGAATCCTGACCATAGGACCCCTATCCTGTCCATCTATTTTGTCAGCTTATTTTAGGGCATGTTCCATATACAAATTTCAGTTGGACCACACCACAGGGAAACTGGTTATTAGCCATAAATGGTCCACGAGTTTTAGATCAAGTTGATATTTGTTTTTTCATTTCATCACATTATCAACAGGTTTGGTTGATAAACATTACTGTGGACCCTAGAAAGTATTTTATGGTGTCTGTTCAATGACCACCGTTTACTGCGGTGTGGTCCGCCAGAAGTTTGTCTGCTTCATTTTTGGGACCATGCCACAAAATAAGCTAAACAGATGGACCGCTTGGATAATCTGCATACATCGAGGTGGGCCCTACGGTCAGTGTCAAGCACATGTTACTGGTTCAATGATAATATATAAATCCGTGAGCTACAAATAGACGGTTAAGAAGTGTAATTTGGGAGATTTAAGTACATGGTTTATCCACTTCCTGAGCCAACATACCATGGCTTTGACTGGTGGGGATTGTTCTTGGGAGAATCCAAACCATTGATTTTATGGACCCCATTGTAGATGGACAGTGAACCGGAAGTGTACGAGATAGAATTTTTCTAACGCTTAACAAGTGACCATAAAATATAAACGGTGGCAAATGAAGGTCCATTAGAATTTTCTATTGTTGGTAATTCCAACATGGGTTATGATCCAACGAAGAAACCCATCATATCAACTGCCTTGATCGATTTACTGTGGGCCCTGATGCTCTCCTTGGCGCCGAAAATTTCCCTGCTGATCCAGAAGTCCAGGTAGACCACACCATAGGGATGGCTACCATTAAAGACCTTTGAGATTGTGTATGGGCCCACCATGTTTTGTGTATTCCATCTAACCGAGGCAGAAGATTCAACATCCAGAAAATCTTCTTGTTCCAGAGGTCAGGGGGCATGACACGTGATCTCAGAAGTTTTAGGCATGATTTTACATGGTGTGGCCCACCAGAGTTTTGGATCGTACACATGTTCCAGATTGACTCGTCTTGCAAGAATGGTATGGATCGGCTGGGCTGGACCAAGGCTCGTTGAAGACCAACCTGTGAGCTAGATATCCCGGAGCCCACTCGGCCCATACTGAGCCACCCTGCTAGATTATCATGTTGGTTGAACGGACCCTGCCCAGCCCACTGGCCCAAGTACCCAACCCAACGGTCTTTTAAATTGGCTTGGGCTGCTCATTTAAAGATAATATTCCTGTCCATCTACTTTGAATAAAGGCCCATGTTAGCCAATGGCAACGGGTATTTATCTTCGGCCCACATCCATCCGAAAGCTGGGTTCCGCACCTGATCAGGACCTCGTCTGGCCCAGTTTCAGCACAAGCTACACATGCTTGTGATCTGAGCCACTCTTGAAGCGGTCGCATGCGTACACTGAAAATAGGAATGAGGTCATCTTTCTCCTAACTGTCCATTTCTCTTGTAGTGTGTGGCCCACCGGGCCTGATTTAAGGCTATCGGGTGCTAATTCTGGGCTCGCACATGTGCCCACATTGTCACATGGCATCCCACTCAAATGGAAGTCAGGCACAAGTGTGTGATATTGATGTATTGTCTCAAAAATTAGATGGATAAGATAATCAATTGATCTATGGTTTTAAATAAATTTTGGGTCGCATTCTCCTCACCATTCATCATCAGGCTATTGTAATTAGAATTTCAAAATGTGGAAAAAAATATGTGTAGACACATCTACCCTAAATGCCAATGCATTGAAACATTGAGAAAATAAACATACATGAATATCTAATTCACATTCGATTAATGTAGCTTTCCTGAGTCTTCAAGATACTATAACTCCTTGCCTTATTTTGTTCTAGGGTAGATCCAAAGCTCATATCACTACTCAACTTTTCAAGTCAGATCCACCATTAAAGCCTTCCTAAGGGCCAATGTTTATTTGTCATCTAACCAGTTCATAAGGTTATATAGACCTAGATGAAGGGATAACACAAATATCAGCTTTAATCCAAAACTTATGTGGCTCTCGAGAAGCTTTTAATGGTGGGCGTTCAATCCCTACTATATGGTCTACTTAAGTTTGGGATCTACCTCATTTTTGAGTTTGTATCCTAAAATGATATGCCCAAATGGATGAATGGCATGGTGGGCCTCACATAAGGAAGGACACAATCCGCTTCCACAATTGATAGGATTCCATCACATGATTAAGTTTGCCCATCCATGTCGTGACAAATACAATCACATCTTAGGTGGACCATAACATGCCTGCTGCTTAAGATTAAATGGCTGAATTGTATCTCACTTGATTAAGACAATCAATCTACTGTGACCCACTTAAAACATCCCATCTGTATGTAGGCAGGGGCGGCTCAAAGGGGTAGGCAGGCGAGGCAATCGCCTAAAGCCCCCTAATTATGAAAGCCCTATATTATAGTAAAATTAAAAAAAATTTAATTATCCTATATTATAGTAAAACTAAAATTAAGAAGAAGAAAAAAAGTCTAAAATTTTCGAAATAAAACTTATTGAAAGGCCTACAAAATAGGAACATCTAAAAATTAGTTTACAAATTTAAACTTAAAAATAAAAAATAAATCCGAGAAACTAGCACTATCAATAATAACAGTCTAACTCTATAGTCTCTTTTCAAAATAATAGCATCATTCCTAATAAATTCTTCTCCTAAAACCTAGGACCACGACTAATTACTTTATTGCTAATTAAGTTCTAAAAAAATTAAATTCTAACCTCATTTTTCTAAATTAAATTCTAACTTCATTTTGCATCTAAAAAGGAAAGAAGCAAATTTATAATTTAATTTTGAATTTATTATTATTTTTTTTAAAACAAAAAAGCCTCATTTTTATGACTTGCCTAAGGCCCTCAAAAATGTTGAATTGCCGTCTGTAGGTTAGAACTAGATTCAATAAGGCTAGGGAAAAATCAAGCTTTGTAAAGCTCTACTGCGTATGGCTTTCATTAGGACCGACTTGTGCCGTTACTTCTAATATACTTTCAAACATGTTTTGCGTGCCTAAGTTGACATCTCTTATCAGAAGCTCTTGTAGTGGCATGGTGAACTTTCTTTTTAGCTTGCTTCCCTTTTCTCAGCTACTACATGTGGTGTGGCTCACTTGAGTTTCCGTTTGCGCTGATTTTTGGTTCTATGGCCTAACATCAAACACTGCCTCTAATGGACTGGGTAGATCGGATGGACAGTTGACGTGGGTCCCACAGTGGCCCATATACCATGTGGATTGAATGCACGGTTGATGTGGGCCCAGGTTTACAAATGTATTAAGCCTGGTCGATGCACAGTTGCGGTTTCTATGTATCTTAGTAGGGCATGTCTAATGAATGTATCAGGACCCAAAATCAGCGGGGTAGCTTTTATTAACCGGGCATCCCCTCACAACCGTTCCTTGTTGTGTGGCCCACCTGTGTTTCTGTTCGGGCTGGCCCCACTCCCTAACATCGAAGGCCCATCGGGGCAGATCGGATGCAATGGTGGGACCCACATTAGCCATGTACCGGTACCACGTGATTGCACCAAATGCAATCTCTAACGCATGTGGAAACGGATTGGCTACTCCATCTGCCAACCGGCCAATGGCTGGTAGTCGGTGGTCCGTGGGATCCACCATGATGTATGTGCTTCATCCATGCTGTCCATATATGTTTCCGGATCATTTTATGGTATGAGACAAAAAAATTAGGTATATCCAAATCTTAAGTGGACCACATTACAGGAAACAGTGTTGAATGCGCGTCGACCATTAGAAACCTTTTGAGGGCATAAAAGTTTTGGATCAAGCTGATTTTTGAATTTTCAGCTGTATGACCTAATCAACATATTATATTTCAAATAAAAAGCACAATAGGCTTTAGGAGAATTTTAATTGTGGATATCCAACCAATATTATTTTCCACAGGTGTAGTCCGCCTGAGATTTATATCCCCCTCATTTTTTCGGAACAAGCTATAAAATGACATGTAAAAATGGATGAAACACGTACATCATGCTGGACACACCGAGCACCGACCAGGGGCTGGTGGCAGGGGGAGTAGCCAATCCGTTTGCAACGCATGTAGCTTCTAGAAAGCGCACCGGGTACCAGATTTTAACAAACATCAACGATAAGGTAGACCCTATGCAACCCAAATATACCAGATACGTCTCTCCGAAGTACACGTGTCAGGGAGTATCAATCGGGACCGTATATTTAGTGGGACATGTCTTGGATGAATCACATTTAAAGAATACCTAATAAATGAAAATCATATCCGACCGTTTTTCACAATATAATATAAACCATTAAAATTATATATTTCTAACAGTCTCTTTTTGAGGCCACTGATCAGACACTCAAAAACGTTCCATAAATATAGATTTAGTAAGTTTTTATCCAGAGTACAAAAAATTATTTGGACGGCTCAGATTGATAGTTTATTCTTTCAAATGTCCAATAGATAGAGATAGCTCTACTGTAATCCGGTTCTACCGTACTATCTCCCTTCAACAAAAACCAACTTCAAAAACCCCAAACTATATAAAACCCAAGAAATAAAAGAAAATCTCTCCTTCTCTCACTTGATTGATCGAGATCTCTCCGCCATGGCTGCAAATCGGAGGAGCCTTCGGTTCTCAATCTCTATCTGATATCTTCTCTCAATCTCTCCCTCTTGCAATTCCATCTTCCGTTTCTTCCCGATGGAAGACGAATTGCAGAAGCGAAACACGGATTGCGTGTATTTCCTTGCATCTCCCCTCACCTGCAAGAAGGTAACAACGGCATTCCCTTCCTCTTATGTCGATTTTGTCTTGATTCGTATATTGCTTCGATATCTTTCCTTTTCTCGTTGGTTTCTGATTCTGTAACTTGGGTTTTCGTTTGATTTTCTTTTTGTTGCTTTGTTGTTGGGGTGCATTGGGAGGATCCTGATTTCTAGGGTTTTGGTTGAGGGAATTGATCTAGGGTTTGTGGGTTGTTGAAGGATATTTGATGAAATGGCGGGGAATTATATGGTTGTTCTCTTAGGTCGCTTTTGGAAATGGTGTTTCGGTTTTTCGTCGTTTGGTGTTGGGTTTGTGCGTTTGTGGTTTTGGTTTTCTAGGGCTGGGGTTTGTTGGTTCTTGACGGAGGTTGAAGGCAATGTCGCGGTTTCTTCCTGGCATTTGGGAAATGGGTTTTGTTTTTGAGTCATTGTCGTTTTGTTAGGGCCGTATTGCTGTGATCTTGATTTTCTAGGGGTAGGGTTCGCGCCTACTCGAAGGAGGTGGAGAGTGATGTTGTGAAATTTTGGTGTTGTTTTCTTCTCCTAATTGGGGGGGTGGGGTTGGGGTGGGGGGTTGTAGTTTTAATTTATTCATTTATTTTTTTGGGCTGGTGTGGTTGTGGTCTGTATGTTCTAGGGTTAGGGTTTCTGCGTTCTTGTAGTGTGAAATTATGGTTATTCTACTGATTTGGGAACTGGGACATTGAATTCTCAGGATTTTGTTCTGGGTTTGTGTGGTCATGATCTGTTTTCTGATTTTGATCTTCTTCTTCTTCTTCTTCTTCTTCTTCTTTTTTCCCAAAAGATGAAGCAACTTTATTAGGGCCGATAGCTGAAAGCAAATAAAACAATACAACAAGAAGAACAACTAACAAAATGAAGAAACAAAACTACACAAACCCTCAGGGGGCCCACTCCCTGATATACACGCAACCCTATTACACACCCCAATCTTGGAGCCCCTAAGATTATGGAAACTGCGCTTGTTCCTTTCCAGCCAGATTGACCAACCCGCCACCCCCCTGAGGTGGAATGAAATGTCATGGGAATTTCAATATTATCCTGTTATTTTGATTTGTTAACTGAGTTCCCATTATATTGTTACGGGCATGTGTGGTTATGGTGTCTATATACAATCTTAATCTTTTAGGGTTAGGGTCCATGGTTTCTCAAGTAAGGTGGAATGAAATGCCATGAAATCTCAGTACCTTTGCCTTATATGAACCAGGTTTTAATTTGCACTTTTTTCCTTCCCCATTTTTTGTTCAGTGTGTTCGGGTTGGTCTGTCGCTAGGTTTTTTTGATTTATGGGCTTGCTTCGAAATTTTTTGAAGCTGTGGAAAGAAATGTTGCAAACTTTTGTATTCTGTCTTTTTTAAATTATTATTATTATTATTATTATTTTAAAGTATATACTTCACCAGAAGTGTGCTTAAATTTGATTGGTGATAGATGATCTGGTTTGCAGCTGAAATATCTAAATCACCCTAAATCAATAAAGAATAATTAGAAAAAATGGCTTGGTTTATAAGCTAGGACTCTTTTACCAATTAAAAAGACAAAGGAAACTAGTGCAGCGGTATTTTGGTGACAGTGGGGTTTAGGAGTTCTGCTGGTGCAAATTTAAGCTCTCCTAATTGTTTTCGAGATGGATTTTGTCTTTAGATGAATGCTTTTCTCTTTTGTAACTACCATGGTATTTGATTTATTGATGACATTGATGTTTGGATTTCTCTCAGGGAAGTGAGTGCGAGTATCGGCATAGCGAGAGTGCACGGCTTAATCCAAGGGATTGTTGGTATTGGTTGGGTGGGAATTGTCTTAATCCAACCTGTGCTTTTCGGCATCCTGTGAGTCTTCAATTTATTTATATATTTTTCCTATGCAATCTGTTACGAACTTAGAATCTGGCAGACAGGTCTAGTGACCAGGGCTGTTGTTCAATTTATTTTTGTATATTTTTCATATATAATCTGTTACAAACTTACAATCTCTTTGTTAATTGATAGTATTGTTGGCATGCATATCTAATATAGAACCAAGCTTCTCCAACGATAAAAGTGGATGGTAATATGCATGATGGCGCATTTTTGTTCTATCAAGGTCCCTGCTTATACAAGTGGCAGACAGGACTAGTGATCGGGGCTGTTGTTCTGATACATTAACACATTGGTAGGCCATATCCCAAAATGCAGGAGGGTTAGACGGTTGTATTCATCCTATGGTTGCTTGTAAAATGGTTCGAGTCAACAGCCCACCAACCAGTAAAACTCAAAACAAAAGGATGGTCAGAGTTGTCCGATCACTGATTTTTTGAAATGATAACACAAAGTGCACTAAACTAAAGAAAGGATGAAACAGAGCTTCCAAAATTAAAAAATGGCTGAGTTGCCCCAGCCACAGATAGGGGCATGGTGGGGTCATCCTCAGCCAGAATCCCCGAGGAAAATGGAAGTGCGTTTGGAAAATACTCATTCTCTCTTTCAGCACAAAACTGAAAGCCTGAATTGAGCATACAGCTTGGACAGGCCCAGAGAAGAGCCACCACCTTTAACTCAGGTTCAGAAGAAGACTGCCAATACCTGCTTTGCTCACTCCAGATTCCTCGGTACCATGAATACCCATTCACTGGTGTTTGAATTTCCCTTTGCGCTGCTGGGTATGGACTTCAACCTAAAGATCTCTTCTCAATTATTGGCGAGCGACTCAGAGAGCCTGTTGAATCCTCTCTGATCTAGGGACCACAAATGCAAGTTTGCTTCGATCTTCTCTGAGATGGCCGGAGCTGATTTTTCTTCATCCTAAAAAAATGCTTGTTCCTTTTGAGCCATAGTTCCCGGCAGACAGCCAAAGGGGGCAGATTCTAAAGGTCCTGTCCACATAACCCACCAGTTCAATGGTCCTGATTACCTGACATGTTTGTGTATATGTAATACGTGTGTGTTCCGTGGAAAACGTAATGATTATACACTGATAATTTCTTTTTTTTTCTTTTTTTTTTTACTGTAGAAAATTGGATTGCAATAATGGGATCCTCTTTGGTTAGCAATCAGATCCTCAATTCATTAGACAACAGGCACCTCGTTTCTTGTGCCAGAGAATTCCGACTGTGGATAAGAGTAATGATTACTGTGTGGAAACCACGGTGTCCAAACCGCTCTATTGTCTTGTCAGTGAAAAACAAGTTTCATTTCCACATGGATCCTGTGTACCCAAAGATGCCCTAAAAATCAAATGAAAAGGAAAAGAAATGAAAAAAAAGAAACTGATACTTCATATGGATCATTGTTCAACCGAGAACTGCAATCCTTGATCTTTTTATGTGATTGTAAGATTCTAAGGAAATCACAATATTCAAATCATGAACTAAGATCCACCAAAAAATTGTAGGAGCTGCTCTTTTGAGGAAGTCCTGTGTGAAATGGAGCAGGAGAGGTCCTAATTGTCTTCCTGAGGGGGCATTTGCGCACTGTTGTCAGCGGGATTTTGTTTGCCACTTTGCCTTTTTGTTGTTACTTGTGGCTTCTTCTCAGCTGACAGTATCGAGCTTGAGATACTGATGAGAGAGTCATTTATTACTAGCATATTGCTGTTCTTGTTTGCCTTTTTTTTTTTTTTTTTTTTTTTTTTTCCAGTTAATAAATTTCGTTGTTATTCGAAAAAAAAACCCTGTAAATTGTAACCAAACTGTTTGCTGCTTTCAGAATCTGTACATGACTACATGCATCCTGTTTCTGGTAACCATTGTCCAGAATGTGATAATCAGCTCAGAACTTGGCTGACGTGACACTATTTAGCTAGGCTTGGATTGTCTACTGAATTCGAGCATCATGTAGAACCATCTCAAGTCATGTCAAATTTGTAAATTGAAATAAACAATTTCCAAGCGAGCTGAGTTGAATTCGGCGTCAAAAGTCATTTGAGCTCAGATTACTTACCAAAAGAAAAGAATTGATTTTCATGTTGAGTCTCGTTTTTAAACATAAGTCTGTTTCATCCTTGATCCTTTTTGATGAATAAGCTGAATTTTTATTGCAAAAAGGAAGAAAAGAATACAGAATACGATGCAAAGAGTTGGATCAGCACTCCAAACACAAACAGGCATGCCCCATAAAGAGATTAAAAAACAATAAAATCCTCAAAAGCCCAACACCATCAGCATAGGAACCACAAAACTGAAAAGAAATCAGCCTCCCCAAGCAGAAAAAGAAAAAGATATAATCATCTCAGATCTTCTATGAGGATATCATCCCTGCTTGCAGCCTGCTTGGCCAAAATGTCTGCTTCACTCTTCGCTTCTCCGTGAACATGGGTAAAGGAAATCTGATGAGCACTCTGATTGCAGGCCTTCTCAACAAGATCCTCAATCCTCCAAGGGGGCTGCCCACCTTTAGCCTAGGAAATTGCATTCGACTCTTCTCCTTTGATGATTTCAGGAATTAAACTTGACTCTGCAACTGATTTTATGATTGGAAAAGGGATACCGCTTCCGCGGTGTTAGAGTCTGATGTATCTATCCTAGATTTAATCATGACCAAAATCCTGCTGCTGCTGTTATGAATCACACCCCCACCCATGCAGCCCAGGGAGCACCCATCAAAATTCCCCTTGAAAAAACTGGAGCCTGAGGAGACCAAGATGCAGCCACGTGGTGATGAACCCTATTGCAAAACAGTTTTGTGATTAAACATCCCCGAAGAGATTCCCCTGTATCTAGGATCTGCTTGCAACATTTCTAACCTATCAAAGATCCTCTTGTACCTTTCGAGCTATAGCGACCATGACTCAGGGGTGCCATATTCCAGAGGATCCTACCAAGGGAGCCTCAGCTGAGGATGACCAACTGCTGACCACGCGCTGGACAGCTCGAGGAAAGTCCCTAGCCATTTCAAACATAGATAGAATGCCAATCCATTCTTTGCTGGAGAAGCTACAATTGATGAAAAGATGGTTTACTGATTCTCTTTGTGCACAACAAAGGGGATTGGCAGGGTAAAACTTCTGTTCCTGAGATTTTCCATAGTGGGTATTTTGTCTAAGCATGTTGTCCATGTGAAAGCGTCGATTTTGCTGAACAGTGGCGTTCTGGATGCGTCTCTCTCAGAAAGTGAATTAGCTAGAGATCTTACAAAAAACGATCATTTGGCTCCAGGCTCCAAACATGCAAGGCTGCCGATTTCACCCTCTGTTGGATTGCGGTGGGAAGTCAGACACCAAACAGCACTGCTCCCCTTCTTTCTGCCACTTGATTGACCGTGATCCTGCAATTTGCGGCAATTGTGTAGTACCCAGTAAATTCTTCAGAAATGGGACGTCCTTGCACAAAAAATCTTCTCAAAACCTGATGTTAACACCAATGTTACCTAAAACATGAAACCCCCACATTTTCTGTTCCGGATCGAGTGGTTTTGGATCATGGGTCATTTGTGATCTGGATTGCTATTTTTAGCAACCCGACATTGTGGCTCTTTATTCTTATTATTGATTAACTTAATGCGAATTTATATTTACAATGTAGAGATTTGTACTTTTATTTATTTTGTTATAATATAGCACTAAGCATGCGTAGTCTATAATAATAACATTCATCATTTCATATATAAACTGCTACATGAGTTCATATATAAAACTATATGGCAGACACTGTGTATGCATGGAGTGACACACATGATCCTACTAAAGCAACCCACAATCCAGGTGACCTTTTGTTAGGACTGGAGGCCACCTTGAAGCAGATGTTGTTTGCGCAGAAATTCAAACAACAAATGTGTGAGCCTGCATGCCTGGAAGCGGTTCTAACATCCCAGTTTTTGTTGGACCATCATTAACTTGGATTTTAGAGCCCCACTTCCAGGCGTATCCAGAAGTTATTGTTGATACCCCATATTCTCCAATCAGGATAGATCTAAGAAAGATAGGATTCCCTCTTCCCCAAACACCAGCATCATTTTCCTAAAAGAGACATCAATTTAATGAATCTCGCACCGAGGGCCACACTTCAAATAGGCTTGCTAGTCTCCTAGCAGGTTACCAGATGGAGTTTTTGGGCACTATCCTGATTGTTGTTCCACAAGAACTGCTTTTTGATTGCCTCAATCTTGGCGGCAACTTGCATAAGGCACCTGGTCGCCAATGGCAGATGAAATGGGAAGGAGTCCAGCTATAACAGTGTTATTTTGCAGCCCGGGAAGTGGCAAGTCTTTTGTTGAACCTTTCGATCACACTGTCCCATGCATCCATCCCTATCTTGCTATAATAGACTGACATTCCCAAATGCTTGATTGGAAACTCAGCCATTGCACAGCCAATTTTAGACGTGATGTCTGTGAGGTAAAACTTGAAGACTTAGCCTAGTTAATACCAGCCAATTTTCAGTTAAGCCTTTTTATGAGAAGATTTGGGGCTTGGAGGCTGCTAGAAGCTGCAAGTTTTTTCATGCTTTCTTGTTATATGGTGCTCCCCCTAAGGTGGTTTCCTTTGCTTGGCTAGTCAGGAGGTAGGACATCCTAACTGTCGAAAACCATAAGAGAGTCATGATTCCTCCCAATACTTGCTTCCTTTGTAAGAATGACGCGGAGTCGATCGACCACTTATTCATTCACTGTTCATTTGTAAGTCAAGTGTGGGCGCATCTTCTAAGGATCTTTGGCATCGACTGGGTGATGGATCATTCAGTAGGCCATCTGTACTGGATGTACATGGTGTTCAGCTAGCTAAGGAGAGGCTCGTCCATAAGCATTTGAATTTGCTTGCTGTCCTTTGGAACATGGGGGGAGCGCAATGCACGTTGTTTCTGCAACAAGTTGGGGCCGTGGGAGGAAGTTTTTTGGAGATGCATTAGAATGGGTAGCTGGGCTCAGTCATGTAAATATTTGTGCTGCTCTTTCTGTAATGGGGTGTATCTCTCTCTCTCTCTTTCTGTTTTTCTTTTTGTGTTTTCTTTGCTGTCTTGTCAGTTGTCAAGCAGCCTCTTAATAAAATAAGTTCATTATCCTTCAAAAAAAAAAAACCCACCAGCGATACTACTATTCATCAAGTTCACTATTAAACCAGATACTGCTTCAGAGATAATAAGAATACGAATATCCCTGAAATTGCAAGCTTCTTCAGCTGATCTGTCACCAAACAATAGGGTGTTGTTTGCATAGTCGACATGGGTGGCTCTAGTTCTGTTGCTCCCCACTGTCATGTTGTTGATCAGCCTGTTGTCCAGACATTTTTGGATTAATCAAGAGAGAGTTTCAGCCACTGCCGAGAATAACAGCGGTGAGGGGGGATCTTCCTGACAGATTCCTCACCTGAAAATGAAGAACCCTCCGGAGGTTTCCATTGATTAGGATAGGGAACAAGGACAACTGACGTCAGCTTCGATCAAGTTGCGCTATTTCTGCCCAATACCTATCTAGCCCAGTAAATATAAGGGATCTCCAATTAAACCAGTTTTAAGACTTGGCCTCGCCCACCTTGAGGAGGAATCCATTGAGACCCTTTCTAGTGTATTTGTCCTCCCACCTCATTTGAAGTAAACGGCCCATTGCAGACTGCCCTCCCTTGCACAAAAACACTCTGAGAAGGAGAAATAACATTGCAGCCTCAATGCCAACACCTTTGCAGTGATGTTGTATGTGCTGGCGATGAGGCTAACAGGCCTGTAGCAGAACCACTCCCGTGCCATCTCTCTTAGGAATTAATACAATGAAGTAGGCTCAAGCAGCGTTGCTTATGGAAGCATGCCTGTGAACCTCGAAGAACACCTTCATAAATCATCCTGATCATGGCCCAGCATCTCTGATAAAAGATCTGTGGGAATCCATCCCTCGAGCCCCCTTGGCATCAACATTTGCCTTGGCTATTGCTTCCTCTCCGAACTCACATTCTAGCTTGTCAGATTGATCAAATTAAAGGATTGAACCATGCTGGTCTTTCACCCTTTTCCAATGAGCTCGTACTATTGAAGTGGACTTTGAGGGCGTTAATTATCTCTAATTTAGCATTATGGTATAGAACAGGCAATGATGTCTCGGTTTGTGTGTGTGTGTGTGTGTGTTTTTTTTTTTTTTTTTTTGTGAAACTTGTTTTAAAAGTATTTACCATAAACTAATGCTAACAACTGATGTTTCTGAAGGTAAAATTTGAAGTGAGTTGTTTTTTAATAGCCTCACCTAGAAAGCTTAAGGTGGAGCCCAAGGCATTTTGTTACAAGCCTCAAGGTTTTGTTTCATTTATCCTGTAGGAAATTAAAGGAATTTAGAAATCACACACAAAAAACGGGTTAGCTTCTATCGATCAATAAATAAGTCAATCAGGTGCTAGCTTCAGAATATTGTCTGTTCATGCAGTACATTATAACTACATTTTTGCTTGCTCATGATCTCATCCTAAGAATATGCCACTTTTTGTAGTGGTGAATGGTGATGGTTAACTCACTGTGTTGACATTTTTTTAAAAAAAATTAAAATTTTTTTTTTTATTAAAATTTTATTATTAGTTTTTGCCTTTTGGAAATAGTATCGTCTTCTTTTGATCGCCCAGTTGCTTCTTTTGCAGCCGTTAGATGGGCGCACAGAAACGTCCTCAGACACGGTCCATGTACCACCTCATTTATCTGTAGCCGCAAGCAAGACAAATGTGCCTTGCTACTTCTACTTTAATGCATACTGCGTTAAAGGTGAAAGCTGTCCATTTCTGCACGGACCAAATGGAGTTTCATCTGCTTTGAAATCCACAAAGGCAGCCTCTGCAGGTGCAGACACCCATCCTCTAGAAAATAAGCCTTCCACTGGAAGTGACACGGGACCAGGGTCTGTAGAAGCACCTCCCAAACAGGTTGAAAGAACCTCAAAGGCGGTGAATGTACAGTTTCAGTCTAAGGATGTTCTTCAACTTGGGGCTCCTAATAATGTTGTAGAACATAGCCCCTCTCCACAGATATCTGTTCCTGACTGCGAAGAGGCAACTGGAAAGCTGTTAAACACCCCACCCCCGGAGGCCCACTTCATCAATAGTAATAGACCCCTTTTATGCTCAGATCAGAGTTCTGAGGAACCAGCAAATGAATGTGTAGAGGCAGACGAGAGATGGGAATCATCACCTGGATTTGATGTACTTGTGGATGATGGGTCAGAGCAGCTGGGTTATGAGGATGACCCAGAATATTTACTAGCCCATGATAGGGAGACTGGGAGGAGGCTTCATGGCCATTTGCTCCAATACGATTATGAAGATCAAGTTGAGTATGACCACATTGATTACCCTGAGATTTTATATGAGCACAGTGTTTATGACTCCTATGATCATTTGGAGAAGGACCATCCTTCTGAGCATGTTCGAAGAGTTCCTGACCACTCCAGGGAAAGGATGCTGGCACCAATGATGTTCCAGAGAAGGAAATTGTTGCCTAGGGAACTGGAAGTCGACGGTCGAAACGGTGTAGATCTTCGAGACCACCTGAGGAAGCGCAAGAGGGATGGTCGTCAAGTGTCCCGTTCTCAGAAGCGCCACTCATCTCATATTAATGATGGTAGCAGGGAGCGACCTGTGAGACGTGCTGTGGGCCACCGTCTCCATGGAAGGTTGGCATCTGAGGTTGGAAAGAATATGATCGGGTCGCACAGCGAGTCTGAGTCTCGCTTGAATGGTAATGACAGACCAGGCCGGTTGAGACACTCACAGTCTAAGCACAATAGGCCCAGGCTTCCTGGGAAGGAGAAAAGGAGAAGACATGCAAGACAGCCGACAGTTCTTTCCTCAGAGATCTCAAGAGGTATGATTGGGAATGATACAAATCGCACATCGTTCACAGGACCAAAGACCCTTGCACAGATCAAAGAAGAAAAGAGGAGAGTAGGGGCAGATGAAGGTAACTCCAGAAACACTGGCAATGTCATTCATAAACGTACAACTCGAGGTGTGTCTGAAGATTTTCAGGGCCCCAAACCACTTCGTGAACTAATCAAAGACAAAAGAAGGCTTGGTTCGGAGCATGAGCATGTCGAGCTTCCCATTTCTCGTCCTGAGATGGATGACTGGCATTTAGACAAAGATAAGGAAACGGGTTATCAGCGAAACAATGAAAAGCAACTCAGAGAAGATGAATTTGAGTCTGTCTATGATGACGATGACGACGATGACGGGCTTGAGAAAAAGCTCGCTGGCATACTTGCTTAATTTTTGAAAGTTCAACGCAAACGACTTGGTTCTTATCTGGTTCTGGTCTATACTCTTACTAGAAGTAGATGAATTAGGGCAGGCTCCCATCTGGAATGCACAATAGGTTTCAATGCTTTCATCACAATCATCTGTCCTGATTTTAGTATTGCGTTTTCTTTCCTGTATAGAGCTGCTGATTTTCCATTACTCATGCAGTGTTCTTCTTTAGTTAATCTCACTTAATCATTGTATTGTGTTGTGGGTAATTCTGTAGGGTTTGCCCCATTTTGATTGCTTCTGGCTGCGTAAAATGAAAGCCGTCCCATTTTGCTGACTCCATGAACTGGTGTTCTTTTTTCTCGTCATTTCTCTTTTATAACGGCTTTGGTGTGTGTTTGGATGCACAATCAAATTGAATTGTTATTGCCAATCTAATGGAATGAAAGCAACTGATCACCTTCTTTGGAATTGGACTTGGAAGAACATAACAGTGGTGCTTCCTTATTAAGGATGGTGGGACCACATCATTAAATTCTGTCATTTGCACTTTTGATTGAACCATGAGCCCTTTCCTCTCTGATTGGATTCGCAAGTGAAATGCCAATTTCTCAATCGTTGTGGTCAAATGGGATGATGTTCTCTATAGCTAATAGCAGTTGCATTTCTTCCTACTCCCTACTTGGAAGCAGTAATAGGAATGCGACCGGAGGTCCTTGTGAGTTGATCATTTCTATTTCCAATTCAATTTGATGGTGCACCCAAATAAACACTGTCCGGTTGTGCTGTGCTGTTAATTGGGATTTTGGGGGTTTGTTAGTGGCAATGCTGTTCAGTGGGGGTCCTTTTAAGTTGATAGACTTGACGGTCAGAGGAGATGGACCCTTGATGACTTAGTTCCTGTTTTGGCTTTTGTAGCTTGATTTTGCTCTTTTGTGACCATCCATTGAATAGCTTAATCTTTCTGTCTAGAGATAGAAAGAGGGCTTAATCCATTTTGTCAATCTGGTGTATGGCGGCATGAAGGTGCCATCGCTCAGCATCTTGAAGTAAGCAGTGGTCCAGTTTCAATAGGTGAAAATTGAATCCTGATCAGGTAACAAGAATAGGTACTATCAGTTGACTGGACTCCGATTAGCTGTGACCTCTGAATGTGGGGCTCCGGCCATCTGTTTTGCAAGCTTATTTTAGAGCATGATCTCAAAAATAATAAGCTGGCAAAACGGGTCCACAGTGTGTATATACAACACATGTATTAAGGTGGGTCCTATGGTCAAGATCGCATCCATGTGCTCAGATCTATGGCTGCAGCAAATTTGTGTTCCAATTGACTGGGTCGAGTTGGAGTGGATTGTGCAGTGGCCCTGCTACCACCCCCATGACTTGAGGTGGTGGGATTTGATTGGGTCATGTAAGACTAATCCAAATTTGAGAGTGAAAAAGTAAATATTCATGAAACAACCCCAAGAAGCTTTTGGATGCCGGTGAATTCTTTAAGTTGCAAATGATAGTGGGTGTTCAATCAACACTATTTCCCATGAAATTTGGATTTGCTTTGCTTTTAGGCCCATGCCCCAAAATGAGTTGGAACCTAATGGATGGTGTGGATATGCAAAACACATGTGGGCCTCATTGTCATGACCTAACCAAAACGGGGCTTGATTCAAATGCTGAAAATAATGAAAAGCAAAGAAGAATATATATATATATATATATATATATATATATATATATATATATATATATATATATATATATATATATATTCTGACTACCTCAGCTGACTGCATAGAGAGAGAATTTACTACCGCTTCATAAATGGCTCAAGTTTTGCTGTAATGAAAGTATGTTTTCTCCTTTTTTCCTCTTCTTTTTTTTTTTTTTTTTTTCAAAAATCAGATAATTGGCCTATAAGCTATAATAAGTGAAAATAGGAGTCTCTGCCACGTAACTTTTTATATATTTAAAATTTACCTGCAAGTGATTTACAGTAAAAAAATAATTCTCCCACCCATTCATTTTGCTAGTTCATCTTAGGGAGCCCCAAATGAAGCAGATCTAAAACTCAAGTAGACCACACCACAAGAAACAAACAAAAGTTATTGAACACCCAGCATTAAAAACTTCTTAGGGGCCACAAAAGTTCGGGAGGCTGATATTTTTGTGTTTCCCCTTCATCAGGTCTGTGTGGCCTTTTATGAACGGTTTAGATGGCAAATAAACTTCATGATAGGCCTTAGGAAGGTTTCAACAGTAGGAATATTTCGAGTGGTGTGGTCCAATTGAGCTTATGATCTGCTTCATTGTTAGTTCCTGGCAAAACGAATGGACGGTGTGGATATAAAACACATACATCAGGGTAGGCAACACATGGCTGCCCTGCAACCAGGAATCAGTTCATCCCAGTTAGAATGACCAAGGGTAGCAGAAGTGAGTCCAAAGGAGAAAAAGAAGAGGAGAACGAGTGGAGCAGCAAAACCCGGTTCCGGTCAATCTAGCTCGGGTTAACCCAAACTGAAGTTGCAGCCCCCACTCACCCAGAAACTCATTTAGTTAAGACCCGTCTCTTGACTGATTATTTCAAAGCAACTAATCAAATTTTCTCAAAAAATGATTTCTTAGTAAAAACAGATACACAGATGGTGAATGATCTTGCATCTTAAAAAAAACAGTTCCAATAGCTGCATGAATTGATATTTGGCATAACAAAGTTAGGAACTAAGGTTTGTTGTTTTTACTAATGAAATGTGCAATGATTACAAATTATTCTTGTGTTTGGTTTATCAACATTAACATTTTAATAATGGTATTTTTACATTACTTTAATATTAAATTATCATTAGAGGAAATTGATCTGGCCTTTTGGATTTAAGATTTTTACCATAATGTTATGAAATAGTGCAATGATTATAATTTTTTTTTTTTTAATCTCTTAACTACATTTGCACTGGACTGATGATTTCATAAAATCTTAATGATAACATATGTTTGGTTTAGCCCACCCGTGCTTATTCCATGGGCCTCGAATGTACCAAATGCTTGGGTGAACAAAAAGAATAACGATGTCACTCTTTGGAACCATCACACTAGCTGGTGCTTATTTTATTTTTAATGATATGTTAGTTCGGCTATTATAGTCATATTTAGGAAGGATAACTTAGAGCTGTTCATTCCATGGACATGCATATCCAAATGTGCCAAAAATTAAGAGGCACAATGCTTACCTGAATGGTCTTAGAATTGGATCATCAGCCCTCACTCCATTGTTTGAGCTCTCTATATCAAAATTTGATGATTAAAGCACAGGCGATGCTTGTAGACACATTGTAACACCCATAAATTTCTTAGAAAAAAAATTAAAATTAAAATCCAAATTTAAAATTAAGAGAGAGAGAGAGAGAGATTTCGTATCTCCTTTCCCTCTCTTATCCAAACTCTCTCTTATATTATCTTTGTATTCTCCTCTCTCTCTCTCTCTCTCTCTCTCTCTCAACCTCCCAACAAGTCCTCCCTATTAGGAAAGAAGTTTTCATGAGTCAGTCTTCAACATATCGGCATTGCTACAAGTTTCATTCTCGGGAGGAACATGAAAACAATATTGATATCGTCGATAATTGGAAATGCAGATAAACATGGAAAAAACGGTAGAGTTTTTTTAGTAAAATTTTAAGAGATGTAAAAATATACATATTTATATATTTAGGAATAAAAAAGAATGCATACATAATAATTTTCATGTAATGGGAACCAAAATGCATATGTTGTCGTGAGAAATTAGTCCAACCCTTCCATCCATCCCATCTATCCATCCAACCATCCATCAATATTTTGGAATGTCAACAATACATGATATTTTGTCGAGAAATCATCTACAATTGAAAAAGAAATAAAAAATTATGGTCTTGATATCGCCCATGTTGCGATATGATAATATTGTGATATTATCGATACAATCGTCAATAAATTGAACATTGCATACAACCATGCACTCATAAAAAAATTGAAATAGAATTTTTTAATAAATAATTTTTTAGGGATATTATGAAAATATCACCGATACAAGCAACACTTAGAACTTATATAGTAAAAAATATTGACGATATCAATACATTGAAAATACAAGCGACACTTGGAATTTACACAATAAAAAATATTGATGATACATTAGCGATATTTAGCGATACATTTTCAATAATTGGATTTTTTGATATTACTAATGTTATCGGTATCGCTATCAATGTTATTGGTACTAGTGAGTTGGAGATACCGATAATATCAAGAATATTTCGATAATATCGGGATACTTCGAACAATATTGCTATGTAGTCAAATAAATGACCCAAAATATAGTACCTATGTTGGTGTATCATGAACAAAAAATTAAGTTTTCATGATTATCTCATGATCCAGACATTTATTGGACAGTTAAAAATGAAAAAAATAAAATCTTTTAGTCCTATTTCCACAAAAAAGTGTTCATGAACCGGTGGTCAGGATTTTAATTTTATGACAATGATAAGAACAATTTAATCAATTTCATTTAGGTTTATATATGCAGCATAGGATTTTAATTTTGTGACAGTTATACGAACAATTTAATCAATCTTAATTAAATTAATATATGCGATGTGTACAATTTTTTAGTGCGTCCATGTCAAGCGTCACATGCAGCATGATTATCATATAATCCTTCTCAAAAATAAGATTATTGGGCTGATGGGCTTTTGGGCGCAAGCCCTGGTCCAAAGAGATGCGCTGCCAGGCCCGGCCCATTGCAGCGGGCCAGAAAGAAAGAGAGAAGAGAGTTCAACAGCGTCCGAGTTAGTATAGGCCACGTGTCCAATTTCTGAGTGCCTGTGCATCAGGTGGTCTGCTCTGCGGAATATCAAATAACTCCCCCAACTCAAGCGAGAACAAAAGATAGAGAAAATCTTCTGTAGCCATGGCTTCTTCTTCTGCCCCATCTCGGCTTCTTCTCAAGATTATATCAGCAGCAACAGCTCCTCACCATTCTCATCGGCTCTTCGTGGGCCCCACCAGACCAACCTCGCTTCTCCTGCCGAGTGTCACGCAGCCTCGCCCTTTACTCACTTTCTCTCGCCGCAGAAACAGCAGTTCCTCTGCTACAACACCATCTTCAAAGGAAAAGGTAAAAAAAAAAAAAAATCTTCCTTTTCGTCCTTTAATTCTTTTGGGGTTTATCATTCATTCATTCTTTCTCTATAGTTATAAAAATATGATATTTACCATATCAGGATATTTCCAATTTTGCCTTTTCTTTTTCTGGATGTTGCTTTCGATTGGGGATGGGATGACATGCTTTTTGAATGCTTGAAACTGCTTTATCTGGCGTGGAGATTTTTGGGTTTTTTTTTTTTTTTTTTTTCAATTCAAGTTAAAGTTTGTTGGTGTTCTATTGCGGAATTTTCTCTGCGGTATAATAGTTTTTTTATTTTTATTTTTATTTTTATATTTATTTTTTGTAATTTCTTGTGGGGTTTGAGCTGGGTTGGAAGTATATACTTTTAATGGGTGAAAAATGCTTTCTTTCGATTGAAGATTAGTGGATTTTTGTTAAATTGAAATGGGTTTCTTTTGAATCATGAAAATTTTCCATGGAATAGCTTAAAATGATTTTTTTTTTCTTTATTATTTTTATTACTTGTGGGTCGAATTGGGTTGGATAGATTATATTTTTACTAAGTCTTTGTAAAATTGAAGTGGATTTCTTTTGTTTTGGAATTTTCTTTACCAATTAGCTTGAAAATGGCTTTTTTATTTTTATTTTTTCAACTTGTTTGGTTGGAGAGATCTTCTTTTGAGTTCTGGAAACTGCTTTTCTTCTTCGGAGAGTGGGTGAAAGCTTGGCTGTCCATCCAATGCTGAGTTGTTGTTTACACCTACATGTGAGTGGTAGTATTCAAGTCCTACTTGAAACACCAATGCCCGCAGTTTTGGGTAGAATATTGCTTTTTCCAGATTCAAATTTGGAAGAAATGTGGAACCTCGAATGCTGGTCAGAGCAAATTGTAATAGAAAAGGTTCATTATTCCCTCCCTCAGGACTTGGAGGACATCGAAAAGCACCCCAATGTCCACTCCCCTCCCCCCTCTTTCTGCTTTAATTTTTGTTACATCGAAGCTTGTGTTGTGCAATTTCCATCTATTGAAAAGCTTAAATTGGGTTTGTAATTTAATTAATTTTTTTTTTTAAAAATGGTTTGTAAAAACTCCATTGCATGTCTTGAAATATGTTCCTTTCTATTTTTGTTACTCTCTTAGATTTATACTGATTTCCCAAGCAATTCATTATCCTTTCTTGTGTGGCTGATAATGGTGTAGAGGCAATTCTGTTATGCGTTTCCAAATTTGAATGCTTTCTCTTACATGAGGCTGGCGGTTAAGGTGCCTTTGTACAGTTGACTTGGTTTGGTTTTCTTTTGGGGTTTTATCCATGGAATGGTTGTTCCAATACTTCTACCTTGTTGTTTACAAGATACTTCATACCTTGCTGTTTACGAGAATTGTGTTTCTTTCGTTATGATTGATATTAACTTCACTATGAACAAGATGTGCACCAAAATACCCTTTCAAGGGGTTTCATTAATCTAGGGACAAAATATATTCTAGGTTGTGGTTTGACACGGGCACTTAATCGCATTCATTGAGGAAAAACCCTTCATTAAAAGGGAAAAACCAAGTATATTCATCAGAAAAACCAAGTATATTCATCATGACTGCAAATAATGCAATGCATGAGTAGAATGCTATGATGCTCGTATCGAAGTGTCTGTATATGTAGCGATGGTGATGCTTGTTTCAGAGTGTTTGTGTCTGTAGCAATGGTGATGGTTATTTCAGAATGTTTGTCTGTAGTGATGGTGATGCTCGTTTTAGAATGTTTGTATCTGTAGCTGTGACAAGAGAATCTCTTTAGCCTTGTAGCATTGAGAACTTAGTAGTTGGGCTTCAGGCATTTTTGAGCATCATGCGTCTCATATAGCCGGAGGGTATCATGGGCTTATCTAGAGAAGCGTTGGCTTCAAATAGCTTTGTAGGCAACAAGGCATCAGGCAGTCAATGTAGATGGGCATGAAGATAATAGCTGGCTATATCTTTGTAGTTGCTCAAAGTGTAGATAGCCGTTATCCGTAAGACATGCGGATCTTGTATAGTTCGAGAGGCCTAGAGCTTCTTAGCTGTTTACCCTGTCTGACAGTTTCTTACAATGCTGTCGCGGTTGAGACTTTTGGGTTCCAGTATTGCCATGGGTCTCATGTGCTAGAGGAAGAATAGTATCTGGTGCTGTATGACACGAAACTACTTGTGTCGATCTGAGTTTGACATAGTCTAGGTGAGAGGTCGAGCTGTACATGAGTCAAACCGAGTCGAGCTTGGAACAGCTCGACTCGGCTCGGCTCGGTCCTCGAGCTTGACTAGCAAGCTTGGCTCGGTTCGGTTAGCGGCTCAAGCCAGTTTGAGCCAGTGCGGCATTTTCTCAAACACATAGAGTGCACCTTCAATTTCTCACAGTATGCAAAACAACAATAACAATTTACAGGTATTTCATCAAACACTCAGTAGGCAACATCAAAATCAAGATCCAAAGGTAGTTTTAACATGTAATGTTTTTCTTTTGGTAATGATTTGTTTCATATCCATACCTTCCTCGCCACCAGCCGATCCCACGGAGAATGTATGCACTCGAAACAACACTTGGTTGAGTGATTTCATCAAACATTTGGTCAGCAACATCAATATCAAAATAACCGAGTCACTGAACTGGTTTGATTCGAGTTGAGGTTCGATCTGAGTCGATTCGAGCTCGGCCAAGCTCGAACTTGGCTCGAAATTTTTTCGAGCTCCAAAAATCAGCTCGACTCGGCTCGAACTCAGTTTTGAACTGAGTCGAATCGAGCTTTTTTGAGTTGAGTCGAGTGAGTTAACTGAGCTAACTCGGTTCGTGTACAACTCTAGTGAGAGGCATAGAGCGCTACAAAAGTTGATGAAGATATCTATCTCATAGGGAGATGTTGATAACAAGCGAGGAGAGGATTGATCCACCATCCTTTATAAATATAGGTAGAGGCATGAGCTGTGTCAGTGTGCCTTGAAGTACTTAGGGGAAATATATGAGATCACATCCCTCAGAAGCAAGGTAGTGTGTGGCACTACTAAACATTGCGCATGGCAAGATTTGAAGTTTGTAGAGGAGTGAGCGCGAGCTAGCTTTGAGCTTGGTGTAAATCCACAATGCCTTGAAGGTGGGCGGAATGCGTGGTGCTTCCATGGTCTAATGCTTGTCTTTCATGGCAATATAGCGCCTCAATCTGGAGTAGGGACCAAGGTATTAAAAAATGGTTACGTAATGGCCACAATAACTGTTCTGTAATTGTAAGGCGGTGATTGTTACATGTTGTTGGGACGTAACGGCTGTTATAGAAAAAATGGTTGGTAACAGTTCGTTACGGGGAAAAAATAATTTTCTTTCAAAAAAAGAAAAAAGAAAAAGAAAAAGAAAAAAGAGAGAGGTCGTAATAGCAATTTAACCATTATGGCCTGTATGGTAACGTAATGGCAGCAGTTGTTATGGCCACCATTATCATTATGTAATAGCCATTAGGCCATTATGGCCTGTATAGTAACATAATGGTAGTAGCCGTTATGGCCACCATTATCATTATGTCTGCACTTGGCATGCGGACAAATGTAGAAGTGACTTAGAATAGATTCCAATCGTAGCTTCAATTGTCTTTGAACAATGGCTAAGCATTCACTTTGCGTGTGGCACGAGGCGATATGGCAGGTCTCTGATGAGGTCTATGCTTGGCACAGAGAATAGATGGTTGGTTTGCGCCTAATGCAGAGCGTTCCTTGGGAAGCTTATCCCATGGGTGTAGAGCCTTCTTAGATGTAATGGGAGTGTCCAGACTCGTGGGGCTCATCTCAACTTGGAGAAGAGCATCGGTGTCTGAAGTTCTAAGACAACTCGCAAGCTAACCCCTTGCAAATGAGGCTTGAAGGGGTATTTATAATCTTAGGGTTTTGATTTCTTGCCTAAAGGTATTTAGGTGGTTATGTTTATGTGGCGCCCCTTGGTTGGACGAGAAGAGGCCATGGTTATGTTGTTCTTGAAAATTAAAGAATTGGCATAGACAGGAAAGAGCTTAGTGCCTGGCACGCAAGCGTTAGTGCTTGCGCCTTAGTAGGTAGGCACAAAGAGCTCTACAACTAGCGCAAACTCTTTCTGAATATTCCTTGAAGAATGTAGGTGTAAAGGATAGATGTTTATGTGTAGAATGTCTGGAATAGCATTGGACATGCACGAAGCCTTAGAAACACTCTTGGGTAGGCGCAATGGCTTTCAAAGGTCTTAGAAACTTTTGATTTTCCCACAGGAGTGTCCCTAAAATGAGGGAAATTCTTGTGGAGAAAGGCAGCCATGGACTCTTCATTGATCCAATACCCCTGACTCAGGGCTTTGCACAGTGCACTTAGGGTTTTAGTTCTGACAAGTGTGTCCCATGGCCCAATGATTAAGACCATTTGCATGTTGGGGCCCACTATGGATGGACTATGCCTAAAAAATCTGCCAGATACGATGGTTCTGACCTTTCAATTTGTGGCTAACAAGTAAATGGTTGGAAACATAAATGCAGTAGAGGCCCACATTAAACTGGAAAAAGGTCTTGGGGCATGGTCCATCGTGGAAAGAAATAGACCGATGGTCTTGGTTATTAAGCCATTGTCGCACTTGTCAGTTGTCACAATTGGTATCCTGCAGATACATGCAGAGAATCGGGCCAAGGATCCTTCACTTCTTCTTTGAAAAGCTCCAGTGCCCCATGCCAACTCATTAAAAGACCTAAGTCACAATATTTTGCGTTGAGGCTATATGAAGAAAGCCAAAGAGACTACTCTTTGGCTAGCAACTCGTAAAGAGACATCACAGTTTGTTATGAATTGTAATGAAGTTATGACCCAACTAAAGCTTGGCACCTAAGACTCATCATCTCTCCTTCAAGTGGATATGATCAATGTTTGCAGTGTCAGTATCTTGTTACGTATCGTACCCTTGGGATACAGATACACATTAGTTATCGCACGGGATATATCGTTTATTGGGTGATTTATCGCACTTTTTGGGAAACACGGGGAAACATTAGGAAATTGGTTGATTTTTTCAATGAAACTTTAGGGATTGTTAAAAAAATACATTAATACACTTTTAAATCATAATATCTAAAAAAAAGTGCACATAATAGGTTTCCTTTGTATAGGGTCCTAAGCTATGTGCCGTCTGACTAAACTAATGCAACAAATATACCTATGAATGACGTAACTGGCAATGGCCTAGACCCGCATAGAGTTGCGCGGTAGCTCATAATCATGGTCTCCATCTCGATAAGGTTGGGAAAAGTATTGTTGCTTCACAAATCGACAATACTGTGCTCAGGTCATAGTAGAATGATACTAATTAAGATACTCCCTAACATAACGCTGGTACTCATCCTCTTCGAATTGAACCAATATGCCCATCTGTAGGTACTGTATAATCGTCACAGTCTGTGGCTGATATGGATCTGGTATGGGCATAGAAGGAGCTTCTGGGTATCCATACTGGTTGCCATATCCATAACGCTGTAGTAGATCAACCCACATACATGTTTGGTTTCATGTTTGGAGTGCAACATTGCAAGCAATTTGGGAGAAATTGGGGGAATTTTGATTTTTTTTCAATTTTCCCAAATCGGGCCACTTATACTTTGAATTTTGAAATTGGAGTGCATATGATGATCATTTTATCAAACACTCCTAAATACTTTGAAATTAGTCTCAATTGATAGCTGGTTAAAGAAAAATTTTGAAAAAAAATATATTTTATAATTTATTATTATTATTTTGAATTAAAAAATAATTTTTATTTTCTGAAATTTGACAAGGACTTAACAAATCAATAGATCATGCCTATTACATGCTTGATTTCATGTTTGGAGTGGAACATTGCAAGTAATTTGGGAGAAATTAGGAAAATTTGGAATTTTCCAAAATTTTCCCTAAATCGGGCTACCTACACTCAAATCTGGAAATTAGAGTGTATGTGATGATCATTTCATCAAACACTCCTAAATAGTTTCAAATTGCACTCAATTGGTTGCTAGGTGAAGGGAAATTTTGAAAAATAATAATTTAATTAAAAATAATTTTTATTTTTTGAAATTTGAAAAAAAGTTATCAAATCTGTAGATCATGCCTCATACTTGCTTGATTTCATGTTTGGAATGCAACATTGCAAGCAATTTGGGAGAAATTAAGAAAATTTCGAATTTTTCCTAATTTTCCCCAAATTGGTCCACCTACACTCAAATCTCTAAATTGAAGGTTGAAATTCTTAATTTTCCATGCAAAACATGAAGAATCAAAGATTTCTTATGATTTTACACTCATTTTATATGATTTTAAAAAAGGGATTAAAATGAAAAATTACTCATCGAATGAGAAATGGCCTCAAATGCAAGAAAATCCTGATTCTAATTTTGAATGTGAGGTTTTCTCCCAAATCCAAGCAAAGGATGGACCGAAATCCACCCACCAACAGGTTAGAAGAGAGAAATCTAAAGAAAAAGGGGGGAAAAAAATAAAAAATCAGTTTTTGGGGGTTTTGGGAAGGGCAACATTGCGTTTCCTGTGAAGTATTGACGATATCGTTGATACATTGTAAAAACCTTTACAAAAAAAACGTTGATATCACCGAGACATAACGGTACTTTGCGATATCTTGCAATATTATCATCGATATTCAAGAATCTGAGCTTCATTTTTTATTTTTTATTGTTATTACCCATCAATTTCGTCTCGCTGACATGCGATATCAATAATATCAGCTGATATTATCGATATTGCAAACATTGGATATGATAAGTATTAAAAACTAACTTCTTGGAGTTACCAAATGCATGAGATGCTCCTACCCAATACTTACATATATTTTGAACACTAGTAAGATGCTCTTCATACCCAGATATTCATTTTGAACACTGGTGAGATGCTCTTCATACCCATTATACAATTCCCATGCAAGAAACATGAGCTTGCTCTTCTCTCTCTTCATTGCAGTTCTGTTTGCATTGTGGAGGGATGTGTCGTCAAGATGGAGATGATGCCTGCCCTGGCCAATCTTTTGGAACTTGATTACTTTAAACAGAATATGTCTATGTACCCGCTTCTGCTGCCATGTGTTGGCACAGTCATCAATGTCATCCTTGTAGCTTGCTGCCCCATTTCACTTTACCTCTACAAACTCATGGAAGAATGCCTCATCAATGGCCTTGAAGTTCACAAATTGAGCTTGATACTTTCCTAGCAAAATCAGTCAGAATCTTTTATTTATATCTTGACACTGAAACTTATTATTTGATTCATGGTTTAAAAACTTGAAAACGTGACTCAACTTGATGTTCAGCCAGGTTGGGTTGACTTGAAGACTCGGATGAGTTTTTACTCGCCTCTGCGTAATAATTGATTTAATAATTTCATCAATATTTCATGTAGACTATGTAGTTGTATTAGGATAAAATGTAATATATATATATATATATAGGGAAAAGGTACAATGCGCTCGAGCCGATTTTAACGCCCCATGAGGTTGAGCTGTGTGGGCCCCACCGTGATGCGTTTCGAACATCTACCCCATCAGTCAGATGCACCATTCCATCGTGGGCCTAGGTCTCAAAAATCAAGTCAATCCGTGACTTGTGTGGGCCACACCACATACAGAAGTGGAGAGGGGCCGTGCACCATTAAAACATTCATAACCATTTTTGAGGGCCCACCGAGATGTGGTTGCAAATCCAGCCCATCCATTATGTGTGTCCCACTTGAATGAGGGTTCAGACCAAGTTTCAGGCGCATGCAAAACTCAGGTGGGCCCCACCAAGTTCTTTGATATGTTTTAACGGTGTCTTCACATAATTTTAGATGGTATGGCCCACCTGAGTTCCATATACGGCTGATTTTTGGGATATCCCATAATTTAAAGGGGACCCATCAAATACACGGTGTTGATGGTCGAAACGCATCACGGTGGGGCCCACACAGCTCGACTTCACGGGAGCTTATCGTGAGGTCGAGCGCATAGTACCTTTTCCCATATATATATATATATATATATATATATATATATATATATATATATAAAATGAAGAGATACTAATTTAATAATTTTATCAATATTTCATGTAGACTATGTAGTTGTATTAGGATAAAATGTCAAAAATAAAAAATAAAAAAAATAAAGAGATACTAAGCAGCAGAGCTTGGCCTGCTGGTTAGCAACACATTTGGTACTTCTTGGGAGAGGTCTCGACCTTGAACCCTCCCTCTCACTTTTTATAAAAAATGATTTTCAGGTAAGTGACTTGGCTTGAGTCGTGGCGAGCAGTCTAGTTGATTGAGTCATTGAGTCAACTCGGGGGGAGACACTGAGTCGAGATCGAGTGACTCACAATCAAGTTTCATGGTGAATTGATGAAGTTTCTAGTCGAATCACTGAGTTTTAGAACTATGATTTGATTCCTTTTCTTTTCTTTTTCCTAATTATAATTCTCTGTGTTCACATAAGGAAAAGTAGGGAACGCTGGTCAAAGGCAAGGTGATTTTTTGTATTTGAAATCATAGGCTCAACACAATCGGTTTCTTCTTGCAGAAAAAATTACGGCAAAATGATGATGAGGGAGAAGGTGATTTAGATGAAGACGCGATTGAGGCACTCTTTAGTCAGCTGGAAGAAGATCTAAAAAACGATGACATGTCTGCATTTGATGGTGATGATGAGATAAGTGAGGAAGACCTAGCTAGGCTAGAACAAGAGCTGGAGGATTCATTTGGTGATGGGTTTGATGATGAACCATCCGGAGCATCAGACTCAAACACAGATGTTGTCGGAAGCGAAGATGATGATGAAGAAGAAGAACCGCCTTTGAAGCTTAAAAATTGGCAACTTCGAAGATTGGCATCTGCTTTAAAGATCGGTCGCCGCAAAACTAGCGTAATCCACCTTTATTTAGAAGCATGGTTAGCTTGAATCATTCCTGCTGCTCATACATTTTCGTGAAGACCCTGATAATGATTCACCTTGAAGTGGATCGATGGCATCTACAGACAAGCAGCAAAACTGTTTGCAATGTCTGGTCCGTCATCATGCAGGCCCTGGCATGATCATGTGCTTGCTCACAAATAGGCTGATCTGGTCCATTCATCAGGTGGGCACGCATTTACCATAACAGCTGGTGGTTTAAATACTTCGACTGATGATCCATATTCAATCACATGTGTGGTGGACCGGCCTGATTTTGGGACTGGGGCATGTTCAATATGGGACCTGCCTGGAATGGTTCAGAGCTCACACATGAGCTGTGCTCGATGTGCCGCGAAGAGGATTCTTACCCCTCTTATGTGAATATCCTCTGCATTTCTCTTTCCCAAAAATCTAACACTTCTCTTTTTCCAGATCAAAAGTCTTGCAGCAGAGCTTGGACTCGATAGGGCTGTGGTCCTTGAATTGCTTCGTGAACCCCCTCCAAACCTTCTACTGATGTGCGCTTCTTTACCCGATAAAGTCATCTCAGCACCTGAAGAGCCTCCATCTCCACAGCCTGAAAGCGAACCAGTTGAATCTTCTCCTGTGTTGGTGGATGTCAAAGAGCGTGAGCCTGTGGTAAAAGCACCGGTCCATGTTATGCGAAGCAGGTGGTCTTCCCAAAAACGGCTGAAGAAAGTACAACTTGAAACTCTTGAAAGAGTCTACTGTCGCACGAAACGTCCCACTGTGAGTAAATTTTTAAGTTGGTATTTGCACAGTAGAGGAAATAATCAATCCATATATGAATACATAATTACTTTTCCATGTCATGCATGAGAGGCCATTTCTCACATGCATCTAAATGATGCTGAGATTCTGCAAAAATATTAGGATTGGCTGCTTTGACTTGCCCCCGAATGAGAATGGAGTCAAATGTGACCTGGTGTGCACATTTTTGTCTAATTGGATCCGTTTGGTGCACCCAGAAAATGTGGATGGTGGGATGCAGCAAATGCTCCTGTATGCAAACTGCATCCCTAAAGAGCATGCAAATGAGAATGGGTTGGATCATCCCATTCTTATTCAGGGTGGTGGACACATCCTCCCATCTGCATTTGGTGGACATTCTACATGGACCCTTACCAACACACCCATATTATAGAAGGGGCACGTTCTAGGCACCACCATTAGCTTATGGTGGTATTGAGCAGCTGTGGGGCCCTTGTGACGTGTATCCTTGCCATCCAACCTGACTATCAGATGCATCGCCTAAAACCTCCATGAACCAAAACTCTGCCTGATCCAAAACTAAGGTGGGCCACATAAGGCAATGATTTGGTATGGGACGCCCACCCTTGAACTTCATGGGGGCCTACCTTAGTCACAAAACAGCCCGAATTTTGGCCTTGACCTTAATCTGGATTATATGAAGGGGTATGAACGGCTATGCATGTATCATTATGTATTTGTAGCTTGGATATTTTTTGTTTGTTGGTATCTTGAACTACTCTTATCAAATCACCATAGTCTAGCTTAAATATTTTGACAACTTGAATTTTCGTAAGAAAACAAGATAACTCAATATAGCATGTAATTACAAAAGATTTTGACCAAGATTCTGTAATCAAGATCTTAGACAAGTTGGTAATGGTGATAAAAACTTTTGTAATTCAAGAATCTTTAAAAACTTTTGTAATTCAAGAGTCTTTCTTTCTTTTAGTGAGTAATTTAACAATTTCTATCTGCACCATTAGATTAAAAAGAAAAAGTAAAGAAACTCAAGCTTACATACACAACATTATGGAATAGAAAGATGAATTTAAAAACACAACCTTAAGTTGTACTTTAAAAGCCAAAATCCCTGCCTTTTTACCTGATATTGTCTTTCCAAAATGAAATTCTCATGGTTGGTGGAATTTCCACCCGTCGAACGTCGACTGTTTGTTTACTCGTTGATTTTTATCAGCACATCTGATAGACTATTATGTCGACTGTTTGTTTTGTGCTCTCATTGCTGGTTCCAATCTGGGTAAATGAGGGTTGTGTTAGGTTGGTAGCCAGCGTGAAAATTTTGCCATAATTTCATCATGAATGCTTCTTTATTTTGAAGTAAGCTTTCCTCATGAATCCCAACGACATGACATTCAAAACTCATGCTAGGGTGTTCCCTATAAGTGACACGCTGCATTGGAACCTGGTTGCAATGAGAAATAGTTGAGTCTAATAGAAGTTATAACCCTTGATAGAGTGGAATGGCAGAACAAGATTCATGTAGCTGACCCCAGTTCGTTGGGATACGGCTTAGATGATGATAGTGAATAGCCAACCCCAATTTGTTGGGATACGGCTTAGATGATGATAATGATGATGAATGTCGGGTGATTTGGTTCAAACTTGGGACAAGTTTTTGAGTTGGCTCGACTACCCAGTCAACTTGATCAACTTGAACCGAGTCACTGGCTAAGTTGATTTATCTTAAATAAATAATTCAAGTGGTTTGCGGGATTTGAACCCATGACCTCAAGCAGTCAAGGGAACAGTGTCTATTAGCAAGCCAAGTTCAACTTTTATGATTTGGTTTGGCTACTTTATACTCAATAGCATTCCTAATTATCTATTACTAGGCTGTATGGCATGTGTGAGGCACGTGGAGAAAAAAGGAAGCGAGATCGGGCAGAGGACAAGTCAGAAACCACTTGGGTACCGACTCATTCCTAAGCCATTGGAAACTAATTGCGGGGGCAAAACTGCCCCCTACTATTCGCTTTATAATATAGATTGGTGTAATGTTATTCTTTAATTATTCAATATCAAGGCGAGTAAAATCAAGTCTTCAAGTCAACCCAACCTGACTGGATATTGAGTTGAGTGTTTGAGTTTTTAAACTGTCTTTGACTATCCAAGTTATGTAGCTGCCAACCCAGTCATGGTTTTTAATGGGTTCTTATTTCGATAATGGTTCATACGTATCACTTGGCACTTGCGCACTTGCAATGGTTATCTGGGTTGAGATCCTAGAATTCAGGCCTACTTGAGTTGATAATCTTTTTACTTACATCTCTGTTTTCTATAGTACAGCACGCTTAAGATGGAATTAAGGTAGCAGGTGGTTCTCATTGTTGGAAATCAGAGATTTGATAGCCCCAAAGGACAGAGGCACCACTGTCCATATGCACTGTTACATGCCAACCCACGAGATGTTGGGCATCTAAGCAGTCCATGTTGTGGCCCCCACCACGAGATAACAAATCCATAAAATCAGGCCGATGAACGGCGGCCATTGGCGGATCTTTTTAAACGTCCATTCTTTTGGTTTATGGGTGACCTACCTGATTAGTGAACCAACCTGATTTTTTCTTGTGGCCGTCTTCGTGGTGGGGGCCACCAGTGCACCAGTCAGATGTTCCACACATAACTGGTTGGCATGTGTGCGGCATGCCAATTTCTAATTGTGTACTCATTGGAATTGCACTAACTAGAGTGGATTCATGGTACACAGAATGTGTTCTGTCGTAGATCTTTTCGAGATTTCTTGGCTGTGGATTTTTGGCATTGCATTAGCTGGAGTTGTGTCAAGATACGCCCATACATGTACATTCACAAACACAAACACAAAAACACAAACACAAACGCCTTTGCATGTGTTGTTTGTTGTTGATTTATATTTTAGTTCTGTGTTCATTCTCATCATTGGGAAAGAATTCATGGGTACCTTTTAAAAAAAAAAAAAAAAAAACTCGTTTTGTGTGTTATATCATGCAGGCTCCTTTTAAAAAGAAAAAAAAAAAACCTTGTTTTGTGTGTTATATCATGCAGAATACGATGATCAGCAGCATAGTGCATGTGACAAACCTTCCATCGAAAAGGGTGGTGAAATGGTTCGAAGACAAGCGTCTTGAAGACGGAGTTCCTGATCAACGACAACCCTTCAGGCGGTCCACACCTGAGACCGTTTCCACCAACTAATCGATCAGAACGGCTTAAAGAGTAATCGTCTTTCTCGTCACAAAGACAATTTTCACATATCATATTTCATGTTATTCCATGTCTTCTTTCTGATCTTTGGTGAGTCACTTGAGTGATTGAAGAGGCAATTCGTGCTGTAGAATGGGCCTAATCAAGGTTGGATTGGATAATCTGGTTAGGGAAATTTTTGCGTAATAGTCCATGAAATTTGTTATGGACTTGATAGATGGTGCAGATTGATCAATTGAACTGTTCAAATGGACGGATTATCTGAAAGTACTGGAGCACTGGGTGAGAGAGATTCCAGTGCTCTCACAGCACTATAAGTTATTGCTCTGGGTTGTATTGGACGCCTAAATGGTCAATCCATTGATCTAGACCGTTCATCGGGTTCAGCCCACATTTCATGAGCTATCATGTAAGCATCATGCTGATTTGACAAATGTGAATCATTTGATCAATAGTCATTAATATGGACAGTCAAGGTAATTTACACAAAAGTAGCTCCAATCAACAATTTGAACCGTCTGTTTGTTAGGGCCTGTCATGGATTGCTTTTGACTCTAAAGAATCATTTTTCTTAGGTAATTGTAACCATTCATCCATGGCTTCGGAAATGAATGGCTGTGGATTAAAGATGGATTGGATCATCTGATCAGTAAGATTTTTGTATTATTCCTATGATGGGGCCAATTTATTTGATTTGAAGTGTGGACAATTCATCTGATCAGTAAGCTCTCGCACTCTCGCTACTACATAAATACTTTGGGGCCCGTTTGGATACCACCAAATAAGTTACATTTTCTGCTTACATCAGTAGATAAGTAACCTACTTGAGATGACTAAGTTTGGTTTATGATCAATTATAAGTAATTTTATTTATTTATTTAAAGTTATTTAATAACCAGGCGGAGCGCACCATATATATAGAGCTATATATATATATATATAGCTCTGTGGGCCCCGCCTTGATGTGTGAGGGGCATCCACACCAACTGGTTGCACCATGGTTTACAGTCCATCCAATGAATAACTTCCAACCTATTGAGTGATGGGGGCATTGAAACATTCCAATAGGTTTTCTAACCATTGATAAAATAGAAAAAGAGAAGTGTGGCCAACTTGATGATTAGATATAGCTGATTTTTGCATAAGGTGATCCTCGGGGTGGGGGCCAACCCACTGGAGGGTTTGGATATCACATGCACTTAATAGGTAGGAAGTTATCCACCAAGTGGACTATAACTTGTGGTCCAACTGGTTGGACATCAGATATACATACACACACACACACACCGTGGTGTATTTGAAATCCATTCCGATCAATAGATGCATCAGCCCATGTTAGGCCTAAGGCTAAAAATCCAGGCTGCTCCAGGATTCAAGTGGTCCATACCAAGGAAAACAGTTGGGATAGAGATGCCTAAAATCCAGGCTGCTCCAGGATTCAAGTGGTCCATACCAAGGAAAACAGTTGGGATAGAGATGCCTACCCTTGATTTTTATAGGGTCCACCGTGTTGTGTATGTGAATCCACTCAGACCATTAGATAAGTCATCACACTTTAGGCTTTGGGCCCAAAAATCAAGGTGGTTCGTGATTCAGTTGGGTCACACCAAGGGCCGTCCTGATGTATGTGGGAGGTACCCTCACTCTTGATATTTTACAGGGCCATCCTAATGTATGTGAATCCACTGTAGCCATCTGGTGCGTCATCATACATTAGGTCCTCGGCCCAAAAATCAGGTTGATTGCGACGTCCAACAGTAGGTTGGCCCCACCATGAGGATCAAGTGAAATCAGCCCCATCGACTCATCAGTGAGGCCACACCATAGAAAGCACTGCGTAGCCATTGATAATTAAAAAAAATACAAGTCTGTCTACTTAATGAGTGGATGTGGCTGATTTTTGCAGAAGGCAGTCCTCATGGTGAGGCCAACCTATTGGACGGATTGGATGTTGCATGCCCATGAAAGATTGGATGTTCTCCTCTCGGTGGACCAAAACCTATGGTTCAAACGGTTGGACTTGAGACGTGTGTGTGTGTGTGTGTTGACCTTATATCGCAGTGCAACCCACCCCAAGAGGGGTTGAGGAGAAAAATAGGGAGAGGTGTTTCATCAAATGAAAAAGTGCAAGTATAGTTTTTATGCATGATACACGCACATGACGCTTTTTCATTAATTTTTTGGAACAGTTGTTAAAGTGTACTTTCTATTAATCTAGCGGCACTAAATAACATACATGAGATCCACTCCTTTCATCGGATTCCTTGCCTCATCTTCACTCCTGAACCCCAAAAATCAGGCCTGTCCAAAAACTCAGGTAGAGTTTCCATGAACGCCCACCCTAATTGAGTGTGGGGCCCACCGTGGTTTTTATATGCCATCCAATTCGTTCATCCAATGACATGAATAGCCGGGATGAAGGCAGGGATGTTCCAAAAATCAATATGTTCTGAAACTCAGGTGGGCCACATCAGGTTTTAGGCATGATTTTACAAAGTCTCCTGTAGTGAGGCCACTTGAGTTTTGGATGAGTGTGATTTTGGAGGACAAAAATTAGGTGATGCACCTGATGGACGATGTGGATCTCTCGCACGTGAAGTCGTTTGTCCCACACGCACTTATATGTATACGCGTAGCCACGTGGGTTTTCAATCGAAAAGGCTTGCATGAATAGGCGTGGCCATGTGGGGGCGTGACGTTGGGGACTCACGTGGATGAGATCCACCCGTCCGTCATGTGGGCTATGATGTTTTCTGACCAGGACTAAGAAAAAAACAAAAAGGCGGGGGACTACACGTGGTGTTGCCCACGTTACTCCCAGTGGTGCTGTGGCGATATGTTGGGTGCTGTGGGGTCCACCGTGATGTGTGTTGTGTGTGTTTTATATCCATGTCATTCATCTATTTTATATGAACCCATGAAAAATGAAACAGATCTGAAGCCTAAGTGGATAATGCCACAGGAACGGTGGGGATAATGATTCCCACAGTTGAAACCGTCCTAGGTCCCACCGTGCCATCCAACCACCTGGACTGAAGGGAAAATACAAACATCAGCTTGATCTTTGTGGCCCTAATAAAATTTTAATGGTGGGCATTCAATCACCATTGGGAGCAGATAGCCGTCGCTAGAGGTGTACGGCTCGGCAACTAGCTGACCCGAGCTCAAACTAGGCTCGGCTCGACCATCGAACCTGATTGGCCAGCTTGGTTCGGTTCGGTCAGCAGCTCAGGCCAGTTCAAGCCGAGTTCGAGCCAAGATCGAGCTGAGTTCACCTGTGCAGCATATTCACAAGCACATGGACTGCACTTTCAAATTCTCAATTTATGTAAGATAGCAGCAATGGTTTTTACAGTATTTCATCAAACACCTTGAAGGCAACATCAAAATCAAGAAAAAAATGTTATTTGTTTCATATACATATATTCCTTGCTGCCAACTGACACTTTGTTGAGTTATTTCATCAAACACTTAGTGAACAATATCAATATCAAAGTAACCGAGTCACCAAGCTAGTTCGATTCGAGTTGAGTCAAGCTCAGGCAAGCTCGAACTCGGTTTGAAATTCTTTTTGGGTCAAGTCGAGCAAGCTAACCGAGCTAACTCGGTTCCTGTACGGCCCTAGTTGTCACCGCTACCCGGTAATTGCTTAGTGGGTGTTACCTTTACCGTGTGGGGCCCACCTTGGTGAATTTGTTTCATATTCACACCACCCATCCATTTTTCAGATCATATAAGAATAGTACACCAAAAATTAAGTAGGTACAAATCTCGGTTGGACCACATCACTGTAAAAAGTGGTGAATAACTATTAAAAACTTTTTGTAGGCCATAAAAGTTTTGAATCAAGCTAATCTTTGTATTTTCCCTTCATCCAGTTCTGATTGACCTTATAAACGTGTTGGATAACAAATAAACATCAAGGGTATGCTTATAGTGGGCCTCGGGAAGTTTTTAATGGTGAACATTCAATCGTTACTATTTCTTGTGGTGTGGTTCACCTGAGATTTGGATGTGTTTATTGTTTGGGAGCTCATCTAAAATGGGCTGAAAAAATGAATGGACGGAATTGATATACAATATATTATCAAGGTATGCCCTACCTTTAGGGTAACACCCACTAAGCTGCACCCATCACCATTGTTTCCTTTGATACGGTCCACTTGAATTTAGAGTTTTTAGGCATTATTTTACGCCATTACTTATGGTGCAGTTACCCAAGTCTTTGATTGAACTGTTTTTTACTGATCCGTGGTGAAAATATGGCAGCAGACCTGATGGACCGTTGGATCTGATGAACATTCTCCCCGACATGGTGCTGGGTTGGTTGTGGGCACGCCCTCGATCTTACCACGCGTGACGAGGATACTGTCCCTTTTCTATCACCTCTCAAGCAATTTAGGTCAATGAGTGATGTTTTGGAAGCTTTTAAGTCTGCTTGGATTGCAATAAATGCGTTTTGAAGACGTTGAGAATGACCGCGAAAACAACGGTCTGCAATGGTTGGCTAGCGGACTGTGTACGTATCATTCCTGTGGTGGAAATGGAACCCGAAGGTATTCTCTTTTATGTGTTCGTAATTCCATAGTGACTATTTAAAGATAATTTCTCAGGAGATATTTGTGAACGGTTCTGGTACGTAAGCAACCAGACGTCTTTACTTCTGCTTATGAATCATGCATATGGGCGTGTGGAGTTGACTCAAATATAATGAATGTATTTGATTTTTTTAGTTGCTATATAAGTCAAATAAAATTTAAAATCTAATATTACGGGTAAAAATGATCTGTTAACGAGAAGAGGTCAGCTTGGACATCTCTTCGGGATATGAGGTTGGCCAACGCCGGTCATGACCAATGAGTTCCTCAATGGCCTAGGAAGAGAGATCGGTCACCTACTCCATATGAATGCATGTTGGCAGGTCAGCCATGTACCCAATGATAATGGGAGGCTCGAAGGTCATTCGAATATTCAGGTCGGCCAAGACCACTTCGGACTCTTAAGTTAGGTCGGCAGGTCAGACATTTACCAAATGATAAGGGGAGACTCAAACCTCATTCGGGTATCCAAATCGGACACTTGAGCTTGACTCCACCGAACATATGTCATCCGAATTCTATTATGAAAATGAGTTTGACCTCACTGCCTTAACATGAAGTATGAGGGCAGGTCGTCAGGTCGGCAATCTACATGACATTAAGAGAAGAGTCAAGGCTCGTTAGAGAATCCAGGTCGGCATACTATCCCCAAGTTTAGTCGGCATACTACTCCCAGGTCAGGTCGGCCAAGACCACCTCGGTCTCCTACTGTATATCTTTACTGATCCGAATAATCAGATTTTATCTAAGAGAGATCCGGCCGAGATATTCTTCAAAGATCTCGGTAGATATCCGTGATATGCTCAGGATCCCGATATCTTCGCCAAGCATCTCGGGAGATTCCCACACACATTTGGGATCCGAATCCCTCTACAATATATACCTATTAAATAGAAGAACTCCTCTATGTCACTGCTTCTCTTTTACGTCACTGCCTCTCCTCAAATATAAATAGGGGCATATTTAATAGTGAAATGTACGCAGAATCTCTCACTCAAAACCCCTCAATATTCAACTAGACTCAGATTCCTTTCCTGACATAGGCATCAGAGGGTCTCTGCTCTAATCAGGGTCTTCCTTGTCCGTTTCTTGTGCAGGTACACAGGTCTAAAGAGGGCTAACCAGATTTCTACATCAATATCTATCGTCGGTGAAAAATCATAGAATTGGTTAGAGTAGGTGATTTACAAAAATTTTCAATTCAAGTGACTTCTGAAAAATAGTTTAGTTTCATTTTGAATGGGGTTGTTTACAATATTATATGTCATGTGGCTCATATCTTTGCCACAATATACCAACAAATGGGGCTCGTTGTTTGATGATTAGGACCATTGGTTTGTTGAGTCCGTCTGGTTTTTTCTTTTCTTTTTTTTTTTTTTTAAATTTTAAAATTTTAAATCTTGTAGACAGGTAGATCTAAACAATAAATATCTGGATCATTATTTAGTTAAATGTGGATCGTTTGTTGTATTTCTCCTTCTTAATTGATCACATGCAAGTCATGTGTTTACACCTGACCCATTACAAGTATATTCATTCAATGAATAGGATGCTACCATGTGCCAGCACCTTCTTACCAAATGTCAGAAAAGATACATAGCAGGGAGAGATCCTAAGAATAAAATAGACAACTTCGTGAGAGACGTGTCGTGCTGAGAATCTTACAATACATGGAGATGTGTGTATGATTGAAACTTTAGATGCGGTCATTCTTTGGAGAACATCTGGCTGAAAGATATACGTGCCAGGACAAAACATGACAAATGAAACTTGGATTTAGTAGCAAGCCCTCCAGTATTACAAAGGTGTTGGAAAGCTCCGTGGGCCCTACCATGATATATACGTTTGATCCACGTCTATTCATTTTGCCAGCTCATTTTAGGGCATGAACTAAAAAATTAGGCAGAGCTAAATGTCTGGCGGAGCACACCACATAAACCGTGATGATTGAACACCCATCGTTAAAAGCTTCTACGGGTTGCTAGTTTTAGATCATTGTGATGCTTTTTTTTTTTTTCTTTCATTGAGGTGTGTGTGATCTAATCAACATGTTGAATGACTAATAAACCTTATAATAGGGCCTTGGAAGTTTTTTATGTGGGCATTCAACAACTATTGTTTCCTACAGCGTGGTCCACCTGATATTTGAATCTGTCTCATTTTTTGATTCATCGTGCCCTAAAATAATGATTTGGAAAAATGGATGGATAGTGTGGATAAAACACATACATCAATGTGGGGTTCACGGAGCTTTTTGAGCACCGACGTGGGTTCTAGAGGGTTCACCACCAAATCCAGGTTCTGAAAAATGTGAGCCACGTATTGTTTAATTCCTCTTTACCCAAACGAGAAAAAGAAAAAAAAGAAGTTTCATTAGCAATGAGAAATCAAGGGCTTGTTTCACGTTGTTTCTAGAAAATGCAGAATTGATTAATAATAAATACAATTTAAAAATAATTTATTAAGAATTGCATGCTTATACAAATATAAACATATTTAATAAAAAAATATATGAACTATAGTTTTTTAGTGCCCATAAATTAAAGGTTAGGATTGTTTAATCAATAAATTTGGAGCTGTGAAATGGGTCCCACAATTTGGTGAGTGTAGTTTGAGTTAAGATATGGCACGGGTACAATTTCTGAGTGCTGGCTGATTAGGTGTGATGGTGATGCTTGCCTGAGTATGATGGCGATGCCTGCCGAGTACGAAATATCTCCCTTACAAAATGGGGACATGAATCTTCAACAATTCATAACACGCAGCTGTTAAAACACCTAAGTTCTGTGAGGCCCACTGTGTTCTACATGTAAGATCCACTCCGTTCATCAGGCGTGCCTTCTCATTTCTACCGTAAAACACAAAAATCAGCCTCATAAAAAATATATTGGGCAATACCACAAGGAACAATGTAAAATAATGTCTAAATTTTCAAATTCCCATAGTGTGGCCCACTTGAGTTCAGTATCAGAATGATTTTTGGACTATATGTTTATTCTGGTGAGATGCACAAGATAGATGGATTGGATCAAGTGTACAAAACATTGTAGGCACTACACACAACTTATGGTTGGTGTCCCCTCTCCATTGTCCTTCTGGTGTGGCCCATTTCAGTTGGGGGTTAAGGTGAATCTCTACGGCCTGAAATTGATGGTCACAGCTAATGTCCAGGTTGGGTGTCACATACAACAGGGGTCCATAACCTCAATTATTGTACGTGCCTTATATAACATATATTTTAGAGGATTTGATGAAACAACAGTTTCTTATATTGAGCAGAAAGGGCTGTCTTAAACAAAGAGTACTTGTGTGAGGGGACAACACACGTGCTAGTGATCCAGCCGTTCATCAAGAAGAGTATACAGTGAACATACCATGGGGGATAAAAATGATGTTGATCTGCCATCCAACAATCCAGATTCAATGTACATGTTTTGATTGTTGGTTCATGACATATTCATTGTATCACCCTATCTAATGGATGGCCCGGATCTTTGACACGTTTCACATTGTCTGAAATATGTTCCCCAAGGCTTAATGCATTCGGTGAAAAATAAATAAATAATGTTAGAGATTAATTAAATAAGTTTAGCTTCCACAAATAGAGAAACTCTGTATAATATGTTGGACGTTCAACCAGTTAAAACATTAGAGATTAATTAATGTTAATAAAATAATGGAGAGGAGTCATTTTACCTCACCTTCAAAAAGTGGTGCAGCTCGGGCAAGCTCCACCGTAGTGTTATTGTGAAATCTACCCTAATCATTAAGTGTGTCACCTTTATGGGTGTACATCGAGTCGAACTGAGCTGAGGTGCCTCAGCTCAACTCGACTCGGCTCGGCCACTAGCTGACCTCAGCTCGAACTTGGCTCTGCTCAATCCTCAAACTTGACTGGCCAGCTCGACTCGGTTTGATCGGCAGCTCGGGCAGTTCGAGCCAAGTTCCCCTGTGCAGCATTTTCACAAATACCTGAACTGCATCTTCAAAATCCCACTGTATGTAAAACAAAAACAATGGTTTTACAGGTATTTTATCAAACACTTTCTAAGCAACATAAAAACTAAGAAAAAAAAAGGGTATTTGTTTCATGTACATACCTTCCTTGCCACCAACCACACTTCGTTGAGTCATTTCATTGGACACTCGATGAACAACATCAATAGCAAAGTAACCGAGTCACTGAATTGGTTCAATCCGAGTTCAATTCAAGCTGGATTCAATCCGAGTCGATTCGAGCTAGGGCCAGCTCAAACTCGACTCGAACTCATTTTCGAGCTCAAAAACTCAGCTTGAACTTAGCTTCGATCTGAGTCGAATCAAGCTTTTTTGAGTTGAGCCGAGCGAGCTAAGTAAGCTAGCTTGGTCCGTGTACGCCTCTAGTCACCCTATGTTAGCCCAAGGCTCCAAATCAGTCTCATCCGTGATTCTGGTGAACCGCATGATAGAAATAGTGATCAGGGCAAAGTTTACCTTCTAAACTGTTTACCTTTGTGTGTTCCACTTGAATCACAAATGGGCCCGATTTTGAGTTGCATATCTAAATGTTTGTATGCCATCTAATGGTTCATGGTGGCCCTGTAAAAATCAAGGGTGGACTTCTCTCCTAGTTGTTTAGGGTTTTCTTTTTCTTTATTTATTTAATGAGGTCTTACCTCCAGCAGGTTGGACTATACCCTAAACGTCCAACTAACATAAAATTTTTAACCTTTTATGCATATATGGTATCCAACCCGTGTAATAGGTTAGCCCAACATGAGCATCATTTTGGAAAATTTTGCAACACCACTTATTGAGTGGACCATACATGCTATCTATCAATGTATATATGTTGTTTTATATGGTGTGACCCACTTGATGCGTAAATACAAATGACCATTCCACTAGTTGATCCTCATACTGGGGCCAACCTGTTGAAAGGGTTGGATGTCATTCACACTTAATGCTTTGGAAGTTATAATATGGGTTGACTATAGTTTGTAGTTAAGCGAGTTGAACTTAGGAACTCTTTTTTTAAGAATATATAACTGACTAATGTGAATAAGGCCGAGTAAGATGCCCACCCTTGATTTTTTTAAGGGGGCCGACCTTGATGCATATGTGAGATCCACCCTGACCATTAGGTGTGTAATCCAATCTAAGACTAGAGCTAGAAAATAAGAAGATGATTTGTGATTCAGGTGGGCTAACCAAGGGAAACGATTGGGAGAGAGACATCCACACTTAATTTTGAGGGCCCAAATGATGATTATATGCAATCCACTCCCACCATTAGACGTCACACTAAAACTTAGGATTTCGTCCCAAAATTCAAGCTCATCTATGATCCAGGTAGGCCACACAAAGGGAAATAATTTGGAGGGTGAGATTTGCCTTATACGCCATTTTCAATAGTGTGGTCCACCCGAATCCGGATGGGACTGATTTTGGGCCCTGTGCCTAACATCGGGCCGACTCAAGCTGCCAGGCTTTTTTAAAGTGATGGGAAATAAGCATTCTCTCAGTATATGTATTAACACTAATTAATTCTTAATTTCTAAGATTGTTGGACTCGGGAGTCTCTTCTATGCATACTTATATTACTTATTCCATGAAGTTATTATTATTATTTTAGTCAATATCACGGGAATATCCCAATATTTAAATCCGTGGTTATTTAAAAAATCTTGCCATAATATCATTTAAATTATCATTTAATGCTTTTGGCTGGATATGTGGAAAATTTGGAAGAAAATGATGTTTTATGAAAACTTCATTTCTAAAAGACACTGAGAAATGAAAAGATATTTCATTATTAATGTTGAGGTCAAAATCTGGACCACCCTCCATTTAATGCTGAGAACTCAAAATGGACTCTGGTCCTGCACAGAAAAGTAAGCAAAGGAGACCCTGACTTAAACGGGAGACCCTCCAATGCTCAAGTCGGGCTAGAGAATCTGGGTCTAAGTCGCGTAGTGTAGAGAGAGAGTACAAGATATTACGTACATGTTGTAATGGGTTTCTTTAGTATTTGTACCCATGAGGTGATGAGATCATGGCCGTCAATCTCGGCACGATTTGCTCAATCAAGTAGATGTCGCGCATGCGAAGATGTTGACAGGTATCTTTGAATTGTGCGCCGGTTCACTCTCCCGTATGCCTTAATGGGGTGTATCTACGGGCGTGATCTTCGGTCACGTCCATACTGGGGTTGCTTCCAGAACTCAGTCTCTCGAGCCGTTGGTCAGACATTATGGTCGTTGTACGTCTCTAGCCTCCGAGATGTGACTAGGGTCCGGCTCGGCCGATCCAGAGCCGTAGTTCTTCAGACGAGGACTCCAAACAAGAGCTCGGCTCGACTGATCCAGGGCCATAGTTCTTTGGATGAGGGCTCTAAACAAGAGCTCGGCTTGGCCGATCTAGAGCCGTAATTCTTCAGATGAAAGCCCCAGATGAGGGTTTGACTCGAATTGCCCCGTTTGTCTCTCCCCAGTAACCTAGTTTTGGAATCATAGTTTGGAAGCAAGGTCGGACTTGTCGCGATGTTCTCCTTCCGAGGCCCTACTAATCGATTCAGTTTGCTTGAGTCGGTCCTTATCGGGTCTGCTCACATTTTCCCATAACAATTAAGATATTTTTTTACAAGTTTTTCTCACTTTTAATTTTGTAATTAGAAAAAAGAAGAAGAAGAAGAGAATTTTAATAATTTTTTTACTTAAAAACAGCAGATGACATATGTGCATTGAAGAAGGACTCTGGTACATGTGTCAGATTGTCAATGAAGTAGATCCAAATCTCAACGGGACCATATTATAGAAAACAATGCCGATTGACATTTGTTTTTTTTTGTTTTCCCTTTCATCTAGTTTACCTGACTTATTAACGGGTTCGATAGCAAACGAGTGGCCCTAAGAAGTTTTTAGCAGTGAACTTTGCTTCATGTTTTGGCTCATGCTCTAAAATAATTTAGCAAAATGGATGGATGGTGTGGATATAGAATACATAGTCAAGATGGGCCCCACAAAAGGGCCGCACCTAATCCACTCCCAATCCAGGTTAGGAAATAGAAAAAAAAAAAAAAAGAAACATTTTACAAGAAATGAGAAATGAGACTTGTGTTTTAAAAAAATTACAGAAACAGACAATAGGAATAGCTTTCCATCACTTTATATTCTAACGAATCCAAACATATTCGAGGTGGATTCCCGGATCCACCGAGGTGAGTAGGAACCCTGACTTTGGGGCCCATCGTGATGTATATGACTACATCCACGCCGTCCATCCACATTGAAAGCTCATTTTAGGGCATCATCCAAAAAATAAGAAGATTCAATTCTCAGATGGACCACAGTACAAGAAACCGTGATAATTGACCATCAAAAACTTCTCCTGGACCACAAAAGCTTTGGATCAAGATAATATTTGTGTGGTCTCTTCGACTGGTTGGATGGCAAATAATAAACATTCCTGTGGAATCCATGATGTTTTTAATGGTGTGGATTCAATAACAGCTATTTTCTGCAGTGTGGTCCACCTAAGATTTGGGTCATATTTATTTTTAGGATCAAGCACTAAAATGAGCTGTGAAAATGGTTGGACGGGGTAGATTTAAGCCACATACATCACTGTGAGCCCTATAGTCAGGGGTCCCACAGACCTCGGTGGATAAGCCGCGCCTATTTTCGCCCGCTTGCCATGCCCGTAAGAAATTGTTTTTAGGAGAATTACAAGCACTTGCAGCCAAACGGTGTAGATAATGTTTAGAATAATTTATTGGAGGCTCATGCTCTGTGCTTGAGAGCGTGGTTTTCTCAAATTCCATTTAATTCTCCTTCATTGAATTCAGAAGATAGGATTTTTTTTTGGGGTTATCGTCAAAGCCAAAATCAAAATGGAATTAAATGATTTTAAAAGCTTTGAAAAAAATTAGGAATTATATGGTACTCGACCGGAGGATATGTACAGTGTCCTTTGTTTTTAGTTAGAATACGTTGGGGCCGTTGGTTTGGCGATTTGGACAGTGGATCTGACGGATCTCCCAATGCCATGGTCCCTAACTTTTACATAATAGACGGCCTAGGGAAGAGTTACTGCAATAGTCTCCGTTCAACTGAGACGAGGCTGACAACTGGATGGCTAGGATCTTCTTATCTGGGAGATTTTAGGCTGTGATCAACGTACTGTGAATTCAGAGCGTGATTTGTTTCACCCCATGTCTTAAAATGAGTTTTTTTTTTTTTTTTTTTTTTTTTTAAATTTTTTTTTAATGAATGGTTGAAGTATAACACAAACATATTGGTGGGGCTCCATGGAGCTTTGGGTCACGAGGGACTAGTGAAAGCAGTCACTCTATTCAATTCATCTCAACCGACGCATTCAAACGGAAGCGGGTCCACCTAGCCGGTGTGTTGACATCATCAAGTTCTGTGGGCCCCACCACAAGGTACGTATTATATTCAAACTATTCGTTCATTTTGTGAGATAGTTCTAAGGGGTTGAGCCCAAAAATAAAACAGTTTCAAAGATTAAGTGAATTATACTGTAGAAAGCAATGAGAGATTGAATGTCTAGCATTGAAACTACTTTTTTTTTTTTTTTTTTTTTTTTTTTTTTTTTTTAATTATTTTTAACTTGTTAATACACCCCACTGTCAATTGACACTTCACTGTTAGCCACCCCCGCCAAGACATCAGTGTTGAGACGGATATCTTTCACTCAATCTACCACTTGAGTTATGGATCAGGGTGTACATTGAAACCTACTTGGGGTAAAAGATATTTGTTTTTCCCCCTCATTCATATTTGTGTGACCTCAGGAGCAGATAGAATGGAGAAAAATAAAACCATTATGGTGAACCCTATGAATGTTTTAATGATGGTAGTCATTTTCCTGATGCTATTTGTAATGTGGTCCACTTGAGCATTGGATATGACTCATTTTTGGACACATACCCTAAAATGATCTCACCAAATGGATGGGCAGTGTAAATATTATAATTAAATACATTATTACAGGCCCACATTAACTTTGATCTTCTTTCCATTGTTTATATCAGAGGATGCATGCTGGGCTCTTCTGCCTGTGCCACGCATATACACTAACGAGGTCACTAGTAAGTGGTACATAAGCTAATCCACTTCCCATTCAAACATGCTTTGCATGTCTATCTTTAGCAATGTTACCTTTGCAAGATAAAAAAATCAGTATCTCTTTGATGGGCCTTAGGTGGAATAGGTGAGAAGGGAACTCACCTAGGAAGTATATACCTTGTATCCATGCCTTTCATTTATTTTTTTCTAAATCATTTTAAGGTATTATATACAATATAAAATAGATCTAATAATCAAATAATCAGGCAATTGAACAATGGTAATCGAACACTTTACCATTAAAAACCTCTTAAGGTGCACTTTAATGTTTTCATAGTATTTAATATTTATACATAAGCATGATTGAAGGTAAAATAAATAAAATAATAGCTCAATCCAAAACTTTTGTAGTTTATTATTATTATTATTATTATTATTATTTAACACATGCACACACACCCCCACACACTGATGCCGTAGTGGGTTTTTACCACCTATGGATACTCGAACCCTTGACCAGGTGTTGAAACTCCTGAGAGTCTACCACCGGAGCAAGAGTAAGGATCCCAAAACTTTTGTAGTCTATTAATGGTCAATCACCACTGTTTCCTATAATATAATTCACCTAATAATTGAATCTTTTTCATTTTTAGATAATGCCCTACCATGATTCGGAAAGATAGATAGACATCATGGATGCAGAATAAATACATGAAAATGGACCTATAGTAAGGGCCGCACCATCTTGGGTGAGAACCGGGTCTCACCTAATCCGCTCTCTACCCAACCCTGTCGGCCTGTTTCTACTACCTCCTGCACGATTCCAAAGTCAAAGGTAATAATTGTGATTTGTATTTACGAAACTTCCTTGAAGCATCTAGTCCACGTGAGATTTGCAGGCTCCACACGCATCTCCATCCTCACATGTGAGACCATGTCATGTCAACTGGACAACGGAAAACTGCATTAGGTGAGCATTCCTATGCAGGCGGCAAGGCCACGGAAATATAGCTGGTCCACGCCTATTACGCAAGGAATGGACATTTTAAAATGCTCATGGACCACCCAAATTCAAAATGCATCTCTGGCCCCACCTGATGTGTAGACAACTCTGATTTTTTGCATGTTCATCTTTTTTGTGGGGCCCTGTGCCGTGAAAGGTGGGTACGAAAAACCATCAGTGGTACACTCCTACGTGAAAAAGCTGGTCGTCTGGAAAAAAATGTTAATATCCACGTTCTAATTTATGTGTGGCCCGTCTGATGAGTGGACCACCCTTTATTGTATTTTATTATATGGTCATCTACGCGAGGGATGCCACGTTGATTCACATACTTGCCTAGTCGACATACAAAAGGACGGCGAATTGTCTGCAAAAGCCTCCTCTATTAAAAAGGTTAGGTGGGCCGCTGTGATGTTTGTGAGAATCCATCTCATCCATGCCTTTTGTTAGGTCATGTTAGGACATGGCTTTAAAAATGAAGGAGATCCAAAACTCAAGTAGGCTGCATGATAAGGAAAAATTAAGTAGGAAAATGCTTATGTTGAAATATTAGCATCATCCAAAACTACTGTGGCCTCGTGAATGTTTCAACGGTGGATGTTCAATCCTAGCTATTCTGTCGTGTAGCCCACTTGAGTTTTGGATTACCTATTTTCTTAGCTAGCATTACGGTGGGCCCCACCTAATTTCCTTGAAAAGTCAAAGGCTTTGGCAGGCAATCCGCGTCCGACTGTGTTAAAGTGTGCTGTTGGCAGACACACATAAATGAGGGTGGTTTCATCTAATCCCGGCGCGGATTCAGTCGGGTCGGGAGAGAAACCTGACAGAGTTCGGTTTGACGGTGGGGCCCACCTCGTTGTATTTATTGTATCTCCACTTCGTCTATCTGTCTTGCTCACTCGTTCCAGGGCATGTACCTAAAATGAAGCAGATCTAAACCAGAAGGACTACATCATAGAAAACAACGGAGATTGGTAGTTAAAATTTTTTTTTGTGGACCACAGAATTTTTGGATCAAGACAATATTTGTGTTTTCCCTTCATCCAGGTCTGTGTGACCTTATTAATAGGTTGGATGGAAATTAAACATTACGGTGGACACTAAATGGTTTTAATAGTGGGCATTCAATGATCATTGCTTCTTGTGATGTGTTCTACCTGAGATTTGGATCTACTTCATTTTTTTAGCCCATATCTTAAAATAAGTTGGAAAAATGGATGGATGGTGCATACATCAGGGTGGGTCCCACAGTCCTGATTGAATCCGCACCCACCCATGTGGTCCTTCCAAAATTCACTAAAATTTAGAGGTACGACCTGAGCCATTGAATGAGGCTGAGGGTCAACCCAATCCTAACATGACCTTTGAAAGACTCGACCCGCGGCCTAACTCAACTGGAATTTCAACCTGAAGTACTCAACCCCACCTCAGTCCAAAATTCTCTAGTTAAGACCTAAACTGATCCAATCCAACCCAAATACATATACTTTTTCATGGACCACCTAACCCAACTTGAATTTTTTCAACCCTAAACCAGCAAAGTTTCAAATCAGGCTGTGTTTTTCAATACTAACCCATCCCAGGACCATGACAACCTGATTTGAACCTGAGTTAAGTTAGGTGGGATTGGGTATATCCAAACCCAAGTTGCAGGATATACCCAATCCCCTCCCCTCCCCCCCCCTTTTTTTTTTGTCTGTTAGCTGGTTAGTACATCCCACTGTCAATTCACACTTCACTGTTAGCCACCCAAGTTGCAGCCCTAACGCAGTCTGCTGGACTTAAACGGATCTATACATTTTTGAGACAAGATGCTCTGTACCAGTTGTAGATTAAGGTGTGTTTGGTTGGACCAAATATCATGATACTTCGCAGCCTTAACTTATAAATTAAACTTATTCATATGCTTGTAAAAATTATTTGTATACATGTAAAAATTTATTTATACACTTACATTTTTTTGGTGTTTGTGTACAATTCCCTAGGTCTAAACGCACTATATTAATTTTGCACGGTTTAAAAAATGGCAACGACCCGTCCTCCTCACACGTCACGCAAATGTAGTGTGGGCCCAGACCATCTATATTGTGGGTCTCATTTTGGATGGAGCATACATCTATAATCACATTGATTAAGAAATCCTAACCATGGTTATCAAATGAAAGTTCAAAATCAAAATAGTGAGTGGTCCAAATTCAAAGGGGAAGATAAGATGGTTCATATTATTTTTTCGGAGAATATTTTTAATTATGGTCAAGTCACAGTTAGGTAAGTGATTTCTACCATCCTAGTTCTATGCCATGTGTGTAGAACTAACCTAGCAATCTAGCCCTTGTTACCTACGATCTTGTGACCACTTGATGATTAGGCTGAGGTGACTTTTAGGGTGTTCCATGTTTATGGTGGGCCAACTCTGCCAGGCAGTTTTGAAGGATACTAGATTAGGTACCGTCTTTGCCTGTACCAACATCGGTACAAGCACAATGCAGCAGGATAACAAACTGCTGTCAGAAATGAGCCTAGTTAAACATAGCTAGCCAAACAACTTTCAGACATGCTATGTACGCGCCCATCTATGACAGCAACTTGCCGTCTACTCAAATTCCACGGTACCCAATTCTCATCCAGCTTTGAATGTCATACAAAACAGATACTATGGTAGACCTTGCGTGCTACTAGTTGCACGATAATTCTTATGTACAATAGTTAATTGACATTGTATTTAATTATTTTTGGTAATTTTGAAATTAGTGAGGAAAATGAAATGACTATGAATTCTTCCTTGATTATAAAATAAAGGAGAAATCAGTACCGAGTTATTATGGGGTCTACCTAATCATGTGTATATGACATTCAACCCATCCAACAGATTTGCTTTACTATGAATACCCCAATACAAAATTCAGATCATATGCACATGAAAGGTTCTAAGTAGTGGAATGTTAAAGTCCCTTGATATATATATATTCTCTTTCAGCCTTTAGAGCAAGTGGTTGTTTGACGTGAAAGGTTCAAATCCCTAAAGTAGCAAATATGCTGCTCAAACCATTCCTCGAATCAGAGTGGTTGAAAATTACATAACCATGTTATGTGGACAATTGTTTATTGAAATAAATCTATCAGACATTTTTCATCTTTAACCGTTCAATCAATGTCCAACAATCTAATAGCCAAAACAGGCAGAATTTTTTATTCATGATATACATCTGAACAGGGACCGTAAGTTGTTCACTACCACTTTAAATGACCTGTACGCCACGTATGCAATATCTAAGAAATTTCTAAATGCCTGCATATCTTCCATTATTCTCTGCTAGAGTATCTGAGGTTTTCTTAAAAGATAACAGCATATATAATTCAAATATAATAAAATATAAACAAAAAATAATAGTGAAAATAATATCGTGGTTGCACTACAATGTGTGTTTGCCACAGCAAAATGCTAAATTGTGGCAACTCATTAGATGTACACATGGCATATATCAACCCCAATCAGAACCATCTAGATGATGGCCCCCATTTTTGGCAAGTCAATTTCATGATCACCTATTGAACGGCTGCAATTGCCCAATCAGTATGATCTTTGGGCTACTCTGACGGCCAGAATATATATATATATATATATATATATATATATATATATATATATATATATATATATATATATATATATATATATATATATATATATATATATAGTACATGAGTTGCGAGAATTTAGATTGTAACAAACACACATTGCACCAAATTGTATAATATCATAGCAGCTGATTCATTTCTTACTCGGGAAGATTATGAAACTTGATAAGCACACACATAAAGTCAAATTAAACCTACTAAATATTGAAACCCACTTTCTCTAAATCAGAATCCTAACCTGATTTACACTTGTTGAAACAGGGCCATTGAATTTTTATTTTTTTTTTAACCGTCCAATAAATGTCCATGAATCCATATAACCTGGTCTGAGCAGTTAAAATTTGGGGAGGTAGCCAACCCAAAGCGGCTGGTTGACAGCTCAATGCATAAAGCACCCAAGTCTATGGGCCACTATGTTGTATATGTAAGATACACTTTGTTTATCAAATTCTGCACATATTTCACTCGAAATGAGAATAAATCTTGATGTAGAGCGGGTCGTGGACAGTTTCATGGCCAAGATGGATCAGAAAAGGCCTGGTCAACTACAAAAGTGATCCGGACCGATGGACCTTAGATCGGGCGTATCTTGCAATCCGGAATGAGTTACCTGACATAAAATATATGATTTTGGAGTAGAATGAGCTACTTTAGCCAACCAACCTTGTTATGCCGGGTTGCGCAACCCGGAATTGCGAAAAACTCTTGGATTGACGGTCGTTTCCCTGTTTTATTTTCGTTTTTACTATAAATAATAAGTTTTAGTTTGATTATAACTCTTCATCCGTCGGGCTTTAGGAGTTGTGTCCAACGTGAAAAGAGCTTAGAATAATTAGGGGAACGGTTTGGTGAAGCCAAATAAGACACTTACTATTTTTGACTGAATACCTTGCGCACTAGTAGACATCACGACCGTTTATAAATAGTAAGTTTACTATTTATAGTAGGTCGCGGATTCTAGGAGTTTTAGTTGTAGTTTGATTATGATTTCTTTCCCATTGCTTGGTACCCCTATTTAAAGGGTTGTGAACTCGTTTTTAGTGATCAATTAATTAATTTTGAATTTCTTAGAATTTATTTCTATTTTCTGCTTTCTTTCCTCGTGGATTCGAGAAGTCTCTGTGAGGAGTTCAGAGAAGCTCCGTGGATTCGGAGTAGTTATCCTCATCACGTTCATCCCTATGTCAATTGACATCAAAGTGAAGATTCCCCTCGGGCCGATGACAAACAATGAAGGTATGAATCAAAATCTTGTGGACGGTGATCCAGGGATTCGTTATCTTTCGGAAAGAATGAAAGCTTTCCACCGGGAGAGTCAGTTGATCATGCAAGGGCTGCAGGCAACCCTCGACCGTCTTGTGGATGCCCTACTTTCGGCCCGAGCCTTAGGCGGTGCTCCACCACCTATGGTTGCTCCACCACCCATGGTGACTCCACCATCCATGGTTGCTGTACGACGCAACCCCGATTTTCGTAGAGCACTACTAGTGGCAAACCGTAGGGCTACACCAGATGATTCAAGTTCTAGCGACGAGGACCTTAATGAGGATTTTGCCCGACGACCAATCCATGGAGGTGATCATCTAGATCGTACCGAAAGAGATTATTGAGGTAAGGCTGAACTTCCTAGTTTTAACAGTTTATTACGTATAGAAGATTTTCTTGATTGGCTAACCGAAGTAGAGAGATATTTTGATTATATGGACGTGCCAGATCATAAAAGGGTAAAATTGGTAATGTTTAAATTAAAATTTGGTGCTTTTGCATGGTGGGAACAATTACAACTCTCACGAGCCCGCCATAACAAGGCACCCATCTCATCATGACCATGGATGAGACGTCTTCTTCGATCACGATTTCTCCCCATTGATTATGAGCAGATATTATTCCAGCAATATCAAAATTGTCGACAAGGAAAATACTGAAGAATTCCAGCGGTTGGCTACACGAAACGATCTGTCAGAATCTGAGTCACAAAAGGTGGCACGATTTATAGGTGGGTTGCGGCTGACAATTCAGGACCGAGTTCAGATGTACCCAGTCGGGACTGTGGATGAAGCAGTTCAATTGGTGGGTAGGGCAGAAACACAACTTGCAAGAGCTCCTGCTTGTCCATATCCTTCAACTCGATTTCTCATGACGGGTCCCACGCAGGATCCAGTGTTGGCACGAGGAAAAAATTCAGTAGGAGAACGTCATCAACCTCCTACAACCGCAAACCGTAATACGGGGAGCAACTCATTCAGACTTCAACGTGCAGCACCCACAACAACGGGCCCGAGTGGAATTCCAAATCCTTATGCTCGGCAAAGGGCGAATAATTGTTACCGCTATGGCCAGCAAGGCCACTTATCAAATACTTGTCTTCAACGTCCAGCAGCACACTTAATTATAAACGAAGGGGATACTGAAGATGAGGCCGCAGAAGAAGACCATGACTTTGATGAACATGAACAAACCACTGAAGAAATAACAGGTGACGATGAAGTGACGGGCGAGGATCGTGGTGAATTTCTAGTTGTGAGGCTATTACTGTATACCCCACGAAAGGAATTACATCAATAGCGACACAATATATTTTGTACTCGGTGCACTGTCAAAGGAAAGGTCTGTGATGTGATCATAGACAGTAGTAATAGCGAGAACATCGTCTCAAGAGTGATGGTGGACAAGTTGTAGCTACTGACGACGAAACATCCTTCCCCGTACTCAATTGGCTGGATAAAAAAGGTGAATGAGACCAAGGTAATGAACAATGCATTATCTCTTTTTCAATTGGTAAAAATTATAGGGATCAAATACTTTGTGACGTGGTCGACATGGAAGCTTGTCATATGCTACTCGGTCAACCCTGGCAGTCGGACCGTGATGCAATCCATTGGAGACGAGATAATGTCTACATATTCGTCAAAGATAGTTGAAAAATAATCCTTGCCCCTATGGCACCAGAGAACCACCCTGAAGCCTCTAAAGTGGAGGGGAGTTCCCTCTTGACCATTCGAAAATTTATGGAGGAATTTAAGGAAACCAACGTGGTATACACCGTAGTGGTGAAGGGCGAGGAAGAAGAACCCTCAAACATCCCTTCAAGTTTAAGACTGTTGCTAAACGAATTCAAAGAAATCTGGACTGAGGATTTACTTGATGGATTGCTCCCCATGAGGAACATCCAACATCATATAGACCTCGTCCCTGGGGCTAGCTTGCCCAACCGCCCTCTTTATCGGATGAGTCCGAAGGAATGCGAGATACTTCAGGGGCAAGTGGATGAATTAATCCGTAAGAGTCTCTTGAGAGAGAGCATGAGCCCATGTGCCGTACCAGCATTATTAACGCCAAAAAAATATGGAAGCTGCCGCATGTGTGTCAACAGCCGGGCAATCAACAAAATTACCATCAAATATCGGTTCCCAATACCACGATTGGACGACATGCTCGATATGCTAGAAGGGGCTAAGGTGTTCTCTAAACTAGATCTAAGGAGCGGGTACTATCAGATTTGTATCTGACCTGGTGATGAGTGGAAAATGACATTCAAGACCAAGGAAGGATTGTATGAGTGGCTGGTCATACCCTTCGGCCTATCGAACACAACTAATACTTTTATGTGTTTGATGAATCAAGTTCTAAAACCGTTCACTGGCCGATTTGTGATAGTATATTTTAATAACATATTGATATATAGCCAGGATGAGGCAGAGCACAGAAAACATCTCAGGCAGGTGCTGCAGGTCCTACAAATTAACAAGTTGTACCTCAACTTGAAGAAGTGTAGTTTTTAACTGACAGCCTGTTGTTTCTAAGATTTGTTTTAACGTCCACAGGCATTCGTATGGACGATGAAAATGTGAGAGCTATTAGGGAATGTCCGATCCTGACAAACATTCATGAGGTGAGGAGTTTTCATGGGTTGACGACTTTCTATCGTCGATTTGTGCGAGATTTTAGCACCATAGTCGCGCCTATAACAGATTGCATAAAAAAGGACCGTTCCAGTGGATCGATAAAACTAACAAGAGCTTTCATGAGATCAAGCATCGTTTGTCTACAACACCTATCTTGGTGCTTCCTAATTTCGACAAATTGTTTGAGGTTGAGTGTGATGCTTCATACGTCAGAATTGGGGGAGTTTTATCACAGGAAGGCAGGCCAGTAGCTTTCTATAGCGAGAAGCTCAGCGAAGCTCGAAAGAAGTGGTCGACTTATGAGCTCGAGTTGTACGCAGTTATTCAGGCGCTGCGACATTGGCGGCATTATCTGATTCAAAGAGAGTTTATTCTGTACATTGACCATCAAGCATTAAAGTTTATTAATATTCAGACTAACGTGAATCATGTGCATGCTAGATGGGTTGCATTTTTATAGGAATTCATGGTCGTTCTAAAGCACAAGTCAGGGTAGCAGAACAAGGTGGCTGATGCACTTAGCCGTCGTGCATCATTACTTGTTGCGATGAGCAACAAGGTGATTGGCTTCGACTGTCTCAAGGAGCTGTATGCCGAGGATGAAGACTTCAAAGATTCTTGGGTGAAGTGCTAAGAAGGTCACCTCAGTGACCTTCATATACATGACGATTTTCTCTTCAAAGGGAATCGATTGTGCATCCCCCAAAGTTCGTTGAGAGAGCAGATTATTCAGGAGCTACATTAAGGTGGCCTCGATGGACACCTTGGGCGAGACAAGACTCGAGCTCTTGTGGAAGAGCGGTATTACTAGCCGCAATTAGTACGTGATGTGGAAAAAGTCGTATAACGTTGTTATGTTTATCAGACCTCCAAGGGACAATCTCAGAATACGGGCCTCTACACCCCGTTACCTGTGTTTGACGGTCCTTGGGAGGATTTATCAATGGACTTCATGCTTGGTCTCCCATGAACACAATGCGGTATGGATTAGGTGTTCGTCGTGGTAGATCATTTCTCCAAGATGACACACTTTATCCCATGCAAGAAGATCCTCGATGCAACACACGTGGCGAATCTATTCTTCAGGAAAGTCGTACGGCTACACGGGGTCCCCAAGTCCATTACTTTTGATCATGCATGACACGAAGTTCATTAGCCACTTTTGGTGGACTTTGTGGACTCGATTCGATACACGACTTCAATTCAGCAGTGGTTACCACCTATACAATGATGGGCAGACCAAAGTTGTGAATGGCACGTTGGGAAACATCCTTCACTGTATTTCGGAGAAAAACTGAAGCAGTAGGATTTGGCCATGTCTCAAGTAGAGTTTGCATTGTGTTTCGCCACACGCTTGACTTGGTCCCTCTACCCAAACACCCAGGCATGATCATTGCAGCAGAACATATGGCAGACAAGATCATGGGCATCCATGCGGAAGTACAGACCAAGTTACATGCCTCGAACGAGAAGTACAAGGAACAAGCGAGAAAGCACCGGCGACAAAAAGTGTTTGAGGTGGGCGACCGCGTTATAGTCTATCTGCGCAAAGAGAGATTTCAGACCGGGACGTACAACAAGTTGAAAAATAAGAAGATTGGACCCGTCCCAATCATTTAAAAGATCAATGACAACACTTATATTGTTGATCTTCCAGATGGCATGACGATCTCACAGACTTTCAATGTCACGAACCTGACCGAGTATCATGAACCAGCTTAGGATGAGAACTCGAGGATGAGTTCTTTTGAAGTGGAGGGGACTGATGTAGAGCGGGTCGCGGACAGTTTCATGGCCAAAATGGATTAGAAAAGGCCCGATCGACGATAGAAGTGATCCGGACCATCGGACCTTAGATCGGGCGTATCTTGCAATCCGGAATGAGTTACCTGACGTAAAATATATGATTTTGGGGTCGAACGAGCTACTTTAGCCAACCAACCCTGCTATGCCGGTTTGCACAGCCTGGAATTGTGAAAAACCCCTGGATCGACCGTCGTTTCCCTGTTTTATTTTCGTTTTTACTATAAATAGTAAGTTTTAGTTTGATTATAACTCTTCATCCGTTGGGCTTTAGGAGTTACGTCCAACGTGAAAAGAGCTTAGAATAATTAGGGGAACGGTTTGGTGAAGCCAAATAGGACACTTACTATTTTTGGCCAAAAACCTTGCGCACTAGTAAACATCACGATCGTCTATAAATAGTAAGTTTATTATTTATAGTAAGTCGCGGATTCTAGGAGCTTTAGTTGTAGTTTGATTTTGATTTCTTTTCCATTACTTGGTACCCCTATTTAAAGGGTTGTGAACTCATTTTTAGTGATCAATTAATCAATTTCGAATTTCTTAGAATTTATTTCTATTTTCTACTTTCTTTCCTCGTGGATTTGAGAAGTCTTTGTGAGGAGTCCAGAGAAGCTCCGTGGATTCGGAGTAGTTATCCTCATCATGTTCATCCCTGCGTCAAATCTACTCTTCAAGTTTTAGCTGAACTTGGATAAAACTTTTTTTTACGCAACTTGAAAATCATTGAAAATCCAAACCGATCAAAGAGCATAACCCTTAGTGCCTTATGGGAATTATTGACAATCTTGATCAAGATCTAAAACCTAATAAACCGAATCCTTGATAATATATAAATCTTGGTTCTCCAAAAACCATGTCTACATGTCCCTCCAATAAAATTGATCGTAATCAATTCAAAAGGCATCAAGGGTCCTAACAGGAAAGGATGTATGGAACCCTAATGCCTTCCAAAGGCATCCAATTGAACCGATCGGTTGATCCCAATGAAGGCGGGCAAAAGATTGAAGAGAGACCCAACTTTTTAAAAGCTCAAAACCCCCTATACATGGCAGAAAACATGCAAAGATGGATGAAGTAAACCGTTGACTCACTATGCATTGATGACCACATAACATACTTTATACCAAACCAAGAGCTTGGCTAACTTCTCGGACGATGAAATCTTAAAACAGGGACGCCTGTTGACACCATCGGCTTATCACGGGCCAGTGATATCGATCTATAAATTCAGCACCCTTCTGCCAACTAGACAGGGAAAGAAGACAAGGGAATGACTAAGGGAGTAGAGAGAAGGGTTTGGGAAGGCATGTCCAATCAATCTCTCTTATCTGAAGACTTCGTAAATCTTCGATTAATGCTAAGATCTTGCCAAACTCGAGAGTTCAGCTCTAAAAAAGAAAATCTACCAAAGAAGCCAACAAAAGACAAGAATAAAATTGAAATCAGGGAAATCTGACCATCTCTTTTGTAGGGGTTTTTGGCCTGCAGAATCACACAGATCTAGATCTAGGATATCAATTCAATGACACCAAGCACATAAGAGAACACACAGATTTAACGTGGAAAACCCTTACGGGAAAAAACCATGGCACAAAGCGACAGATCTCCACTATGAAAGCATCAATTACAAAGAGAAATGACTTACCCGATTCGAACAACCTTGAATCTCACCCTTGCTACACCCTTTGATAACCCTAAACCCTTTTAGGAACCCTTGGAACTACTTTAGAAAGCCTTCCCATACCCTAGAATAACCCTAGGGATGCCTATTTATAGTTTACGCAACTTCCCTTTCGCACCCTTGCGAAAGGCGACACCAAAATCTGCAGTCTGCATCGGATTCGAAAACGAATCTGCGTAACCTACGACTAGTCAAGCCAAGTCTTTGACTGGTCGTGGGACCCCTACGACCAGTTGAGCTATCCCTTCGACCAGTCGAGCAGCTCGGACACCAAAATCCCATGTCGCTGGACTTTGAGTCGTGCAGGCCACGACCAATCGAACTATTCCTACGACCAGTCGTAGCTACAGTAAAAAACAGATTAAAGACTTTTTCCTAACAATCTCCACCAAGTCTTCAATCTTCAACCGTGTAGCTCCTTGACCTCTTCTCTTATTTCCGCATTACATCATAGCTTCTCTTGCACACTCCGTTTTTCCTTTTATGCCATCGCCAAGCCCAGAGAAGTTTTACAGACCTTGAACTTCTTTACAGGAACGATCTAGAAGAGCATGTCCGTCGGATCAGAATCCACGTACCCAACCATCTTTGCTCCTGTCTTCTTAAAAGAAAAAATGTAATCTTCTTACCATCTCACCGCTACCCAATATTGCTTGTCGGGGTACTTGCTCACAACACTAATAACCTGTGAAATAACCAGTCTAATCCAGACCATGGCATACACTGCCAACCGCATTCGAATAAGGCTCATGAGATATCCTGCTTTTCCTCATCTGTTTTGAGACACGTCCTGAGGAAAACTTGAGGGGAGACGCGTAGAGAACGCTCTCCATCTTTACTTGGCCCATCACATACTTGATCAATACCTACACACGAGGTATTCCTCCTGTGATTACCAAAGCATACTCCTCCTTCAGTCTCAATGATCACATTGGCCAACCAGCTCCAATTATGGATCTAATAGACACCTGCTATACCGTCGGCGCGAATATCTCTGAGAAGCCGATCCCTTCTCTTTGAGCATAACCTTTCGCTACCAACCTCGCCCTGTATCTATGTTGTATTCTCCTGAAGATCCACCTGCATCCAACCGCTTTTCGACCCATTGAAAGCTTCACCCGCTCCTATATATCGGTCTGGTACAATGAATCCATCACATCACCCATAGTCACCTTCCACTTTTCAGCACCAGGCTCACCTAGAGCCATCTGAATAGAAGATGAATCTCCCGCGATATTGGAGTCGTCCATGTACCTCGCCACTATCCTGCTATCATGCCGTGTGATTCTTCTCATAGGTGACTGCTCCACCTGCTCTGTATCCCTGTCCGCACGTCTCAGCCTTCCTGCCCTGCCCACTCATGTGGTCATGCCCAACATGCCACACACATGCAGAAGTGGAATCCAATACATCTACTGTAGCTCCACCGTTTGAAGTGCTCCCGATCAACCTGTAAACATGATCGAGTCATTGCGCTTTCATGACTACCAGTGCCCCCTTGGATACCTTAAGAGCATCATCAATACCTGTGTACTTGCATCCTTTTGCCTCAAGCACACCAAGAGAAATCAGATTCTGCTTCAAATCAGGAACGTGCCTGACATCAGTCAAGGTACGCTCCACCCCATCAAACATCCTGATGTACATCGTACCAACAGCCACAACATTACAAGCAATGTCATTGCCCATAAATACATGTCCACCATTGCACTCGCTATAGCTGGCGAACTAACTCCGATGAGGAGTCATGTGAAAAGATGCCCCTGTGTCTAGCATCCACTCATCCTTACGATCATCGTATGACCGCCTAATAGTAGACACAGACAAAACATCACCATCACATCCATCTGACGTGGCAGCGTTGACCTCCCTACATGAAGCCTCAGAATCTTCCCTCTTCGATTTAGGATTTTCACAATCCTTCTTCACATGTCCTTCCTTCCCACAGTTCTAGCACTTTACCTTCCTTTTGCCCTTGCCCCTGGATTTGGATCTAGAACCAGAAGAACCTGTACCTTGTCCAGAATTCCTGCCCACTGTAAACAATGCATCAGAAGACGTCCCCATGTCGCTGTTTAGTTGTCTCATAGCCTTCCTTGAAGGGCTGAGATAACTGTGTCGACACTCAGGGTTTTATCATGCTGCACATAGTGTCCTTGAATGCCTCAAA